>CAMOHE010054707.1:2530-35709 GCA_946598075.1 Artocarpus hirsutus | reverse complement strand
GACCCTGTATATTCACAACATTATGTAACATATATATGTTGTTCAGAGAAAAAAAGCAAAATTGCCAATATTGATCATCTGAATGTACTAATCATTCTAGACGTTTTTCCAGTGAAATATACAGTTAATGGTTCTTGTCTGGTTTAAAATGGAATTGGTTTGATTGTTATTCACAAGGCCCTGTTGTGATAACAAAATGACACTATGATTGAACGTCTCTTGCAAAATCTGCCACAGTTATCTAATTTCACATTACAAAAAGATTACTCTCTTTTCCCCAATAGTTCAAATCGACTTTCTGCATTTCTGCTGCTAGATCCGATGGATTTGAGCAATCTAGCTCAGCTGTCAACTGTGCCACTGTGCTCTTCAGACCACTACATGCCTTGAGAAAACATTCTGAGGTTCCTTTAAGGCTATCTATTTCTTTTTCTGTGTCATCTACTGCTGGAAAAATAGTACGCAGCAGAATTTTATAATTTTTTATATCAAAATATTTTTCAAAACACAAGTTTGATACATTATATGCATAAATTAACTAGATCTTACTAACTTTTGAATGCCGAAGAGCTCTCGCAATCCGTGAAGAGAAGTAACGTTCCAATAGAGCTTCAACCAATGGTCTTTTTTCCTATTCTTTATCCATGATCGGAGTAAGTGTGGGCTTACGTTGTTTAGCTTTTCCACCAGGTGACTCTCTTTCTAATCAATTGAGAGAACCCAAAATTACAGTTCGTGATTTATAAACAATAGCTCTCAAAGAGTTTCTAGAGTCTCATCGACAGAGTCTCACTTTTAATCTTTCAACTGATCTTAATAATAATGAGACTCACTTCTTTTTTATAGAGGTTGGGTCTAGGAGTCAGTCCTTATCAAATAAGGCTTTGAAAATTCGAATTAGAATCAAATTCAAATCAATATTTGATAAAATCTGTGTGAAAATGCGTGATCTTTTAATCGCTGGTCGGCAGGCTGAATTGGCAGATCGGCCTGCCGAACTTCCTCAATCGGCAGGCCGAACTTAAAGATCGGCCTACCAAACCTCTGATAAAAGATTCATGCGAATCTTTAATTTCACCTGAGATTCGTGGGATAGAGCCTCAGTTTTAATTCAAAGAACACAATAAAGAAGTTATCTTATTAAAACAGTCATATCTGGATAATCACAAGAAAAAAATAAATATTCTTAATAATTCAACAAGTTTATCTTGAATTAATTCAAAATTAATCCAACCGATAAACAAACATGATTTATTCGTTCCTGATAGTTCAACAAGTTTATCTTGAATTAATTTTGTCACAAAATTAATTCAACTGATAAACAAACATGAATTATCTGATTTTATCGAATTTCAGCCAATCCGATAAATCTGACATAAGTCACCAATTGTTGGAAAAGCACGCTGTATCGTTACAGGATTTTTGTGAGCTAGCAAATGGGACCAAATGGACCTATATAATTCAACCTTCCGATAATTATGAAACCAAATATTCTAGATATACATTTCATAATTATCAACTCCAACGTTACTCCACTAAAAGCTTGGAGTTGCACTCTCGAACTATATAGAATTACGAAGCTCACATAGCTAAGTCTCCATTACATATCATTATGTATCGTATCCCCATAGGATTATCCATAATCTGCTTAAGGACAAGTTTTGTCTTATCTTTTCGATCATTTTTATCTTACGTTCTATTATCTCACCATCGAAAACTTACCATCCAAAGACAGTATACCATTCGGTTACATCTATGTATCCAAATAGTTGAACGCTCTAGTTTTTCAATTACGGAATAACGCATATAAGAGAATATCAACTACTTCTAAATAGGAGCTATGGATTCCATATCTATGAATAACAGGTCTACGCCATCAAGAGTTATGCCTTCAACATACCAACATACGTGCCACTATTAAAATGTGGATGTCACCCTTTGGTACATCAAAAGATACAATTTAAGACAACGGGCTCACTATCATCTCAGGATTAAGATACAATACAAATAATTGTTTAAAGTGAATCAATTTTCTGAGATAGAATTATTAATCCAAATCAATTCACTTTATGTCTCGACCTAACACATTGTCACCTATGACAATGTGCTAATGTTTCTATTTACGGAGTCCGCCTCCGATGGTCAAGACAAACCATTTTTGAATAGGGATATAGATAACATAACAATCTTTACATAAATAAAGCGCCTAACTTTATTCCCTCGATTGCGGATCTTATGATTTAGACCATCACCTTAAGAATCGTGTCTTCCGTATAATCTGTCCATTATATGTCCAATTCTTAAAGGTTTAGACCGATAGTCTTGGACTTTTGTTTGTTTAACATGCATTCAATGAATATGAACGTAAAGAGGACAAGATTTGGTATATAAATAATAAATGAATTCTCTATTAATAAAAATGTCTCCAAAAACATATTACATTTTTACTCTTTAGGGCATACATGTCTAACAATCTCCCACTTGCACTAAATGAGTAAATATGACAAATCTCATATCCTTATAGCTTCCACATGCCTCTTGAAGACTCTCCTAGTAAGTGTCTTCATGAATGGATCAACGAAATTGTCCTCTGACGCGATTTTGCACACCGTGATATGCTCGCTCTCGATGAAGTCCTTTATCACATGATACTTTCGATCAATATGCTTACTCTTCTTGTAAAATCTTGGTTTGTTAGCATTAGCTACCGCTACACTGTTATCACAGTACATTGACACCGCCTTATCTATACTAAGAACTACCTCAAGATCCTCAAGGAACTTACGGAGCCACACTGTTTTTTTTGAAGCATCACTAGCTGCCACATACTCAGCCTCCTTCGTTGAATCCGAAGTGCAATCTTGCTTCACAGTTCTCCAACTAATAGCATCGCCGTCTAGAGTAAACACAAAACCCAAAGTCAATCGCCTAGAATCCAGACAAGATTGAAAATCTGAGTTAGTATATCCTAGAGAAGTAAGTCCTCACTCAAATACACAAGCATCTACCCTTGAGTCCTTTTCAAGTACTTGAAAATATGCTTTACCGCAACCCAATGGTTCTATCCCAGATCCGCCTAAAATCGTCTTACAATCACGACTGCATAACAAATATCTGATCGTGTGCAAATCATGGCATACATGAGACTACCTACTGTCGAAGCATAAGGCACCTTCTTCATGTATTCTCTTTCTTCCTCAGACTTTGGAGAGTCTTTCTTAGAAAAAGTAATTCCAGACCTAGATGGTTGTCCACTTTTCTTAGAATCCTACATTGCAAACCTCCGAGAATCTTATCTATGTAGCTGGCTTGTGACAAAGCTATCATTTTGTTCTTTCTATCCTAAAAAATCTAGATACCGAGAACAAAATTAGCCTCACCTAAATCCTTCATGTCAAACTACTTGGTCAACCATAATTTGACTAATGACAATGCCCTAACGTCATTTCGAATTAGTAGAATGTCATTTACATAAAGCAGTAGAAAAACTACTTATACACACATGATTCATCCATATTTTGTGAGAACTCATAAGTCTTGATCACTTGATTAAATCTTATGTTCCAAGAATTGGAAGCCTGCTTAAGTCCATAAATTGGCTTTAGCAGTTACAAACCTTACCCTCCTGACCCTTAGTCTTAAACTCGTCTGGTTGTTCCATATAAATGGACTCATCAAGATAGTCATTTAGAAAAGCCGTCTTGACATCCAGCTGTCAAATCTCGTAATCGAGAGTGGCAACTATGGACAAGAGAATCGAGATAGACTTAAACATGGCTACAGGTAAAAAGGTTTTCTCGTAATCAATTCTTTCCTTTTGCGTGCAACCCTTAGTTATCAGTCTAGTCTTAAAGGTTTCAACCTTTCCATTCACTCAACTTTTCCTCTTGTAGATCCATTTACACCCTATGGGTTTTACCCCTTCAAGAAGATCCATAAGCTCCCAGACCCGATTATTCTCCATAGACTTCATCTCTGTGTTTATGGTCTCTGTCTAGAGTTTCAAATTAACATCTTCCATAGCCTCTGCATAAGTGTGAGGATCCTTGTCATGTTCATCCGGTTAGGCCAAGAAGGCCTACCATTGAACATATACCTCTTAGGTTGATGTCCAATCCTCCCACTACGTCGAAGCCTTTTAGGTTATTATTCGTGTTCGTATGGTTTTTCTACACCGATTGGAGTGGTTTCTACCAGAACCTCTAAAGTGATCAAATCACTCCTCAACTCCTCCAGTACTACTTTGCTTCAAGGCTTAAGGTCGTTTATGTAACTCTCCTCAAGAAAAGTTGTATTAGTCGAAACCACGACTTTATTTTCCTTTGGGTTATAAAAATAACTCCTACAAATATACAAACTTCTAAACGTGCTTTCAACTTATTCACATCCCTAAACAGGACATGAGCCGGACATCCCCATATGTGAATATGGTTTAAGAATGTCTTCTTGCCCATCCACGACTCATGGGGAGTTTTAGGAACCGATTTTGAAGGCACATCATTCAGAAGATAACATGCAGTTTGCAGTGCATATCCCCAAAAGGATAAAGGCAATGATGAACAACTCATCATGGAACTAACCATGTCCAACAAAGTTCTATTCCTTCTCTTTGCCACGCCATTCTGCTACGGAGGACCGGGCGTAGTCAATTGGGATAGAATCTCATTCTCTAATAAGTGTCCTAAGAACTCATCAGAAAGGTATTCTCCATCTCGATTGGATCGAAGTGCCTTTATGGGTCTACCAATTGCTTTTTCACTTCAGCCAGAAACTTCTTGAACTTATCATAAGTTTCACTTTTGTAGTGCATCAGGTACACATACCTATATCTTGAGTAATCGTCAATAAAAGTGATGAAATACTCATATCTTTCTCGTGCATAGATGTTCATCGGTCCGCAAACATCACTATACACAAATTCTAAAACCCCTTCGGCCCTATTGCCCTTAGACTCGAATAGTCTTTTGGTCATTTTACTCTCTAAACAAATTCACATTGTGGTATAGATTCCACCTTTAAGTGACTTGAGAACCATCTCTTACCAACTTTTGAATCCTATTCGGGCTAATATGACCTAATTGCAAATGCCAAAAATAAGTCTCATTAGAGTGAGAAGTCTTAAGTCTTTTAGAGTTATTATCATTTACCTCAGTGTTCAGCAGTGAGTCCATCTTAGGTTTGATAATATATAGATTGTTTTGCATCCATCCATCATAGATAAAAGATTTGTTTTTACGAATCATCATTTTATTATTAAAAGAAACCGAATAGCAATTTTTAAATAAACAAGCTACAGATATCAGAGTCCTTCTGAATTTAGGAACATAAAAACAATCTCGCAAAACCAAACTCCTATATTTATCAAAATAAAGATGGACATCTCCTACTACTTCAGCCAACACCAAGGATCCATCGTCTATCCAAAACGTGAAATTTTCACGAAGCAAACTTCTCGTTTCTCGAAATCCCTCCAGAGAAACATAAACATGATTAGTTGCTCCAGAATCTATGACCCAAGTGTCACTAGATTCCTTAACCAAATAAGTTTCTTAAACCAGAAGATCACACTTACCTTCTTAGGTAAGGAAGTCCTTGCAATTCTTTTTTATGTGCCCAACCTTTCTGTCCTCAGCCTTTTGCTTCCTTCCATTTGTTGGATTAGGATTGAAACTGGATGCATCCGTCAAGTCAACCTCTCCACTAGCAGGAGTTCCCTAATCAGTTTTTCAAACTCTTGTAACTCTTTTATCAACTCTATTAAGGTCACATCCTGTCTATTGCTCAAATAAGCTCTAAACGGGATGAACTCCTTTGACAGAGTGCAAAAAGCCATAGTCATCTGTGACTCAGCATCGATATCAGCTCCATGGGTTTGAGCCTCAACAAGGTAACCCATGACCAACTTTATATGCTCGTTTACAGATGTCCTTGATTTTTACTTGTAGTTCAAAAGTTTCCGAAGTGCCCTTTTTTGATTTGTTATGGCTTAGCCTCCAAACATGTTTTCAAGAATATCCAAGATTTGCTTTGCAGTCTCATAATCTTCATGTTGAGCCTGTAGTATGTTATTTATACTAGCCATGACATAAGGCCTGATCGTTAGCAACTTTCAAGCGATGATACGCTTGGATTTGCTCATAAGTGGATTCCCTAGTAGGTTTGGGAGGACACAGTGTGGTTAGCACAAAAATTAGTTTCTCAAAGGATCGGGTGATATTCAGGTTCTATTTCCAATCATTAAAATTCTTATCGATTAATGGTTTTTATCAAGTATCAAAGACAAAGCGTTTTCAAACATTTTTTATCTACAATAAAGAACCACATACCAAACATAAGCAAACATAGTATAATAATTTAGTAAGATAACACAATCATGTATAGCATGCAAATGTGTTTATGTGTCAAAACTTTGAAAAAATCACAACCTTATAACGATAATTCTCAACTCAGAATTCAACAAGCCGCTTTGGGGAGACTTGCCAAATTCAATTAGGAACACAGATCCCCTCCTGATTAATCTATGCCATCCAAGGCCCATATGATCCAGCATATATTAATAATCGTTTCTTTAGCCATTAATTTAAGTAACAGAGCTCCTAGGGAAGGTTAATAATAAAATTAACATGAGCGTATAACCATCATTTTAATATTTTATCCATGGCTTATTATCGTCACCTTGGGGTGATCAGCGATAAACCACGCTAAAATACCTTATCCTTTCAAAGATTTAACCTGGTACATGATGAAATCTCTTCCTTGGGGTCAGGACCACTATATGCTACCTATAGACCAATAATGGAGGCCGTAGGTCCTCTCTTTGAAAACTTTCTCCCACTCGTTCTTTTGAAATCAAGGTTTCATTTTAAAATACATGCATGAACAATTTTAAATTGAGTGGCACTATTCTATATGACATGTTATTAATATACATGGCAAATCATATTATAATGTAGACAAGCAAAGCAATCAAGTAAAGCTACAAGCAAAATAATAATAAATAACCGTAATAATATGGTTCCACCCTAGAGAATAGAAAACAAAGATTATAAGAGAATAATCAAAACATATTATCGATTCTTCATCCTTGAATTCTCAAGTTGTATCCTTCTTCATGTAATGCCCATCTTTAAGTCTTCAATCCCACATAGATCGAATACTCCATATTTCCTGTCATATTCAAATTTTAATGTTCTCATAATTATCCTAAAAATAAAATCAAAACTGTATCCAAAACTACACCTTTTTTGAAAAAATTTTCAACTCTCTGCCAGCAAGCCGATTAGATCGGCTTGCCGGTCATGACCCTCCGGCTTGCTGATCTTGTCAGGTCGGCCTGCCTGTCATGACAGTTCGGCTTACCGCCAGAGCCACCTGATTTCTACCCCGCTAACGTGCTGCTGAACCTCACGTCCGGCCAACCAATCTACGACCATCAGCCTGCCGGACCTAGATGTTCGGCATGCCGATTGAGTAGAGATCACCTCTTTCCAGAAAATACAATTTTTGATGCAATTCATCAATTTTATTTTTAACAATTCAAAAACATAAAATTAGAGACTCAGAAAATACCTGTGAATGGTTTCATCCATCTTCTAGATTTGTCTTCTAGATCTGTCTTCTCCGAATGATTATTTAATTACAAAATTTTTACAAATTTAAAATTAAATAATAATTCTTAGATGGAGATGATAGTCCGCCATTCAATTACATAGAAAACCTAGATACACATTTTAACCTTTAAGAAACCATAACCAGCATAAATTAATTAATTAATAAATAATTAAATAA
Organism: Artocarpus hirsutus; assembly: GCA_946598075.1. Classification (NCBI taxonomy): domain Eukaryota; kingdom Viridiplantae; phylum Streptophyta; class Magnoliopsida; order Rosales; family Moraceae; genus Artocarpus; species Artocarpus hirsutus. The sequence continues at coordinate 27,921 of CAMOHE010054707.1, read as the reverse complement.
TAATTTGATCAACCATAATTAATTAATCAACATTCATCACATAATCCATGACAACATAAAAATATATATAGAAACTTAGAGTGCCAACTTTTTATAAAATTAAATTGAAGTATAGGAGAGATCAAGATCATATAATTTACACATATGACACGATCATAAAATCGTAAATTTACGTAAAAACCTGGCTTTGATACCAATTGTTGAAAAAATAGTATGCAACAGAATTTTAAAATTTTTTATATCAGAGTATTTTTCAAAATACAAGTTTGATATGCTATATGCATAAATTACTAGATCTTAGTAACCTTTGAATGCCAAAGAACTCTCACAATCGGTGAAGAGAAGTAATGTTTAAGAAGACCCTCAACCAACTGGTCTTCTTTGCTATTCTCTATCTACGATCGGAGTGAGTATGGGCTCATGTCGTTTAGCTTTTCTACAAAGTGACTCTTCTTCCAATCAATTGAAAGAACCCAAAACTACAGTTCATGATTTATGAACATGCTCTTAGGAAGTTTCTAGAGTCTCACCGGCAGAGTCTCACTCTTAATTTATCAACTGATCTTAATAATAATGAGACTCACTCCTTTTTTATAGAGGTTGGGCCCAAAAGTCAATCCTTATCAGATTAGGCTTCGAAAATTTGAATCAGAATCAAATTCGGATCAATATCTGATAAATCCATGTGAAAATGCGTGATCTTTTAATCGTCAGTCGGTAGGCCGAATTGGTAGATCAGCCTGCCAAACTTCTTCAATCGGCAAGCCGAACTTAAAGATCGGCTTGCTGAACCTCCGATAAAAGATCTATACGAATCTTTATTTTTCACCCGAGATTCTTGGGATAAAGCCTCAGTTTTAATCCAAATAACCCAATAGAGAAATTATCTGATCAAAATAGTCATATCTAGATAATCTCTAAGAAAATAAATATCCCTGATAATTCAACAAGTTTATCTTGAATTAATTCAAAATTAATCTAACTAATAAACAAACATGATTTATCTGTTCCTGATAATTCAATAAGTTTATCTTGAATTAATTTTGTCATAAAATTAATTCAACCCATAAATCTGATTTTTTTGAATTTCAACCAATCCAATAAATCTGACATAAGTCACCAATTATTAAAAAAACACGCCGTATCATTACAGGATTTTTTTGAGCTAGCAAAGGGGACTACATGGACCTATATAGTTCAAGCTCCTGATAATTATAAAACCCAACATCCCATATATACATTTCATAATTATCAACTTTGACGCTACTCTACTAAAAGCTTGGAGCTGCACTCTTGAACCATATAAAATTACGAAGCTTGTGTAGCTAAGTCTTTATGACATATCATAATGTATTGTATCCCCATAGGATTATCCATACTTGACTTAAAGACAAGTTCTATCTTACCTTTCCGATTATTTTTATCTTGCGTTCCATTATCTCACCATCGAAAAACTTACCATCCAAAGACGGTATACCATTCGGTTACATCTATGTATCTAAATGGTTGAGCGCTCCAGTTTTTCAATTGCAGAATAACGCATATAAGAGGATATCAACTACTCCTAAAGAGAAGCTATGGATTTCATATCTATGAATAACAGGTCTATGCCATCAAGAGTCATGCCTTCAACGTATCGACATGCGTACCACTATTAAAATGTGGATGTCACCCTTTGGTATATCAAAAGATACAAGTTAAGACAACAAGCCCGCTATTCATATCAAGATTAAGATACAATACAAATGATTGTCTAAAGTGAATCGATTTGCCAAGATTGAATTATTAATCCAAATCAATTCACTTTATGTCCCGATCCAATACATCATCACCTATGACAGTGTGCCAATGTTTCTATTCGCAGAATCCACCTCCGATGGTTAAGACAAACTATCTCCTAATAGGAATATAGACAACATAACAATCTTTATATAAATAAAGCACCCAATTTTATTCCCTCGATTGCAGATCTTATGATTTAGACCTTCACCTTAACTTGATTTTGTTTTTAGTATTTTTGGATATATTTTTATATGTTTTTTTGAGACAAAAATTTTAAAAACACTCTTCGTATAATTCTTAAAAAAAATTTATTTTTTAAAACAAAAATATTTTTATCTCTTTTGAAAACAATACTAAGCGGCCTTATGTTTCTCTTATTCTTACCTGTTGAAATTTTTACTAGTGGAAACCATGAGCTTTGCACACGAAAATTCTATGTTAATGTTATATATTTCTTTTCTTTATAATGTATTTAAGTTTAGTTTGAGTTTTTTAGACTTAATTTAAAGAAATTGAAATTTTGTAATCTGAATAACACTTGAATTTTTGGTTCACAAAAGCAAAATAACTTAGAAGGAAAATAATTTTTATATTTTCCGAATAGAAGCGAACAACATGAAATATAGAATATTTAAATACAACATAGTTTGGGGAAAAAAAGATTTTTGTAGAGACAAATAGAGAGAGAATCAATTATTGTGACACACAAATAGTTATAAGGGCAACCTTTGCAAAAGATAATACTTTGAGAAATTACAAAAAAATAAAAAATAATGGAAGACACGTGTGAGAAAAGTTATTTCAATTAAATACATTATAAATTTATGCTTATAGAACTCACTTAAAATATAAGATTAAAAAAGGGTAGATTTACCAAAATATATGTCTTAGTCAAACCATATGTTTCAGTTGAATGGTATAGATAAGTAGAGCATACGTACAAGAAAAACGGATTTTGATTAGCTCAAATCAAATAGAGAAACTAATTGAAGTGTATATATAAGAACGAAAAAAGATATTTAAATAAAAACAAATTTAAGAAAAAAATATTGTTGTAGAGGATTACAAGGAACAAACGTATTTATCAAGATTATGATTGAAGGAATAATATTTTAGAGTGCTTATAGCTAAAAGGTATATATAAAATTTTAGAGGTAAGGAAAGCAAAAAAGAAAAGTTAGAAAATGAAGAGAAAAATGGTCACAAAAAGACAAAATAACTTGATTATTTTTTAAATAGTACTAATATGTGTGTTATATATATATATAAATGTAGATTATAGATTTTCTCTAGACATGGTTAGTGTAATGTTGTTATTTATTGGGGCCAAGTTTGAGAAAATGCCCTCGAAAGAAGATGTGGATTGGATTTAGGCTTTTTTGCACTAGTACCTGTTGAACTTATTACTTTTGGCAATTTCATCCTTAAATTTATGATTTTGGCAAATGTACCACTTAAACTTACAAATTTGTTACAAATCATTCTCGAATGATAATTGGTTATTTTTGAAGTAAATTGCACAGTTGGTCCCCAAACTCTTTAAAAGGTTACTTGTTGGTCCCCCTTTTTTTTTAGCTCAATCGACCCTAAACTTAAAAAAAAAGTACAAAAAGACGAACTTAACTAACGTTCGATAATTTAGCAACCATGTGCCAAATGCATAACTGTTTTTCAAAGGTATTATAGTAAAATAACAATTATTTAATATATTTTTAATAAAAATAATAAATAACTCTAATTTCAAATTTCCATTAAAGGTCTGTGAAGAAAAACCCTAATTTTCAAGGCGAAGCATAAATTTATGTTTTTTTATGGTGTTTTCATGTTTCTTTGTGAGTTTTAATTCTCGATCAAAGAGGAAAGGGAATTTTTTTTTTTTTTTTTTTTGGTCCCGTGAGGTTTTTGTTTTTGGTTAGCAATAGAGGTTCGTTTGGAGAGAGACAAGAAGAAGTCTCTCCAGTGGCTCCCCGCGTTAGATTCTCCTGCTCCATGCTACCATGCTGAATGTTTTAAAAATTCTTACAATTCTTTTATAATTAAATTTTATGTTTTAAACTTAATCACAATTATTAACTAATTAAACTATCATGTCACCACCTAATTTTGAAGCGTAATAGCTTCCTTAGACACACTCATAGATGCTTTCAACATATATATTAACATTGTAGCTAACTAATTGTACATCAAAGGAATTAGGATGTACAAAACCAACGAGAATGGGGGAAAAGAAGAAGGGTTTTTGCACATGTGATCTCTAAATATTTTGATCTAGATTTGTTTTTTAATGTTTTATCAATTTAATTAAAGTTCAATTAATTAAATTATCGAAAGCATAAATTAAAAATAAAAGGTAATTTTTAGTTGGTTTGGAAAACTCCTATATCTATTGGGCTACACCCAACTTTTAAGATAAACAAACAAAAGACACATTTGATTTTGTTGTCGTTGTGCGGAATCAACCTTTTGAACTTGTTTAATAAGCACCACTCCTTGTGAACACTTGCTATCTTTAAATTCCCTTCAAAGTTCTCTACAAAAAACTGGACTTTTAACCACAACAGTTTTTAACAAAAATTTTAGTCACAAAAAATATTGTGGCTAATGTACATTAAGTCACAAACTTTAGTTAAACTTTTATTGTGACTAAAACTTTTAGCCGTGAGGTTTTTAGTCATGGAAAGATTTCGTGATTCAAAAACCTGTGGCTAATTTGTTTTGGAAAGAAGCAAAAAGTTTTAGTTACAACAAACTAAAGTTTATAACTAATTGACATTAGTCACGATATTATATTATGACTAAAAGTTTTGCAACAGTTGTGATTAAAAGTCCAGTTTTTTTTATAGTGGTTGGAAATTGTCTTCCTCCCCGAGAACTTAGATTCCTCTCCCAAAGAACTGAGAAAAGGTCTCACATAGCCATAAGATATTTTTCTGTTTTAAACAAAAACTCAAGAAGTATTCTTTTATCTCTTAAGGGAACACTCATTCACGAATATATGCAAGTGATATTTATAAGATTGCCTCGTCGATAAAAAAGAATTGCCCCCCATAAGAAGAGGAAATTTATAAAATTTCCATTGATAATCTATTAGATGCTGCTAGAGGGCGTTCTCCGATCACCGACATCAAATGGTAATCTATTAGACTATTTTTGACAATCAACCAGATTATTTCACTTTTTTTAAAGAAAATTTTATAAATACTATATTTTGAAACTTGCCTTTAATAAGTATAATATATATTTAAGTGTGACATATACACAAAAGTAATATAGCGCGGTATAACTTTTTAAATGTAGCATGAATAAACTTAGTTTATAAAATTATTACAAAAGATGATCATCAATCACCGACCGAAGTCACCATCATCTTTAGGGTGACCGTCATAAGGCCAATATCATCGATGTCAAATGGTGATCTGTTAGATTATTTTTGACAATCCATCAGATTATTTTACCTCTTTCTAACAAAAATCACCAAATGGCCTGTTTACCAACACAAGTAACCCATCAGCCCCTAGGGTGACCGTCAAGAAAGCTGACATCAGAATACAAGTGTTAGCATCCTTAGAAAGCGTAGTGTAAACCAAAAGTTTGAATGAAAGTTGATTTTATGGTCTTTGGTAAGTACAACTAGAGCTAAATTTTTAGTTAGGGAATAGTATAAAGCTTTTACATGCTACAGTAAAAAGCAAAAATGACTACAGTATAAAGTTTTCACATGTTATAATGTTTTGAACCAAAATGTTTGTTCTATCTATACTTGTCAAATACCCTATTTGAAATCAAATTTTACAATAAAAAACATTTTGTGGTTCGATCTGCATTTTCAAATCGCCAAATAGCTTACCAAGGACATGTTGAAATGAAATAATTTATAAGTTGATGATTACAAGTTTGCAATAAAAGGTCAAGTATTTTCAAAAATAAAATAAAAGGTCAAGTGGCGAAGACAAGTCCCTCCTTGAAATAAAAAAAAAAAAAAAAAAATTAAAACGCATCATTATTTCAACATTATTAGTCAATCCACTTGATAATGTGAACAGAAAAGAAATCGTGACAGAATGACCATAAACAAAACCATTTCATCTCATTATAAGACTTTTCAATCTGCGCAAACCTACAACCCGAACTGAAGTCATTACCAAATGCTCCCAAAAAGAATGGAAAAATCTGCTAATCCTTTTGGTCAGATGCAATATTATGTCCTGCAAATCATGAAATGTTAGAAACTTAGCATAGTAGAGCTCTCCTCTCAATTGATCCATTATCTCCAAGAATCTTCCCTCAAATACCCTTTCTCTTGCCATTCTCGCCTGCAATATAAAGACACCCCATTATTTATTTTGCACAAAAGAGACCAGATTTCATTGGAAAGACACGAATAGGAAGAAACGTTATGCAAAATTTCAAAGAGGTTGAACAGTGTAAGATGTGATATTTGCAAGTAAAATAAACTTGGCCAGATACATTATACAGAAGAAGTCTAGAAAAGAAACAAAGTGGAGGGTAGACCTTCTTTTCCCAGTTGGTACAAAATGTTATTACAGAAAACATAAATGTTTGCACAATGCAACCAGCAAGGATTCCAATCCAAAGCCCCTTTCCTCTACAGTTTAATCAAGAACCTAACACAGCAGAAACTGGAATTCCAAAGAAATAATATGCCCCGAGGTTGATGAAAGCCCCCGGGTCCTGCCACCCACATCCACTAGCAATACCTGATTAAGGAAGGACGCACAAGAAATAAAAATAAAAAAAATACGACATTAATCAGAACAGAAGTTAATGTAATACAACTAGCATCAAGAAATACAAGGGAGAAAGAAGAACCATGCAAGGACTCCATGTATACTGTCAAATATAACGGCTAAGCAAACTAGTGGAGCCATGTTGGTCGCATAGTCCACAACTTCCTTCTTATTGCTGAAGACGTAACCGAAAGCTCTTCGACTGGCAAATAGAGGCAAGCTTACAATAACCCCTCAGAAACTGCAAGAAACATGACAGCACCTACTGCAGCGCGCGCAGCTTGTAGGTTACCAGTGCCTAATTCATTTGAAACTCGTGCTGTACAAAGGTTGAAAAATTGAATTGTTATTGTGTTGCAAGTCTTGTGTCATATCCAAAGGTGTCTTTAGAGAAAAACCTTCCAGCTGCACCAAGTCCATCGGGTATTGTATAGTGTATTGAGAGTTGACAAATTGTTCAGAAAACCAAAAATCTCATTTATTTTCAGAGATGTGAAACTAAAACCTTTATATGTAAGAAAAAGTAATGACAGAGGAAATACCATGCATTTAAGACTTAAGTCTCAAGCCCCGGATTTGGTAGAAAACCGGACAACAATTTAAGAAGCTCAAATGACCACCATTCAAGGCTATAATTATGGCATTAGAAAACACATGATCAAAAGGTTATTGTTTAGAGATTGGGCTAAAATGAAGCGTCAAATCCTTAGGAAAAATTTGTACCAAATCATTACAGCAGACGGTATGACAAATCGAAAGAACTCCCTAAATCCTTGAAAAATCCCTGAAGAAATTGGAATCCGGGTACTTTCACTTGCAGGTGAAAATTTCATGTAAACTATGAGTAAAATCGTATTCAACCAACAAGAAAAACCAATGGATAATGCTGCTCCAAGGTGTTTTAGTCCAGTCTGGAATACTAAAACCCAACAGAGACGTACATGGCAACAAATAGAAGCACGGGCGGTCACCAGCAAGGGAAGGATCAAACTTTGTGCCAGAAAATACTTTACTGGTGGCTTAAGCAAAGAGCGTGGGAATGAGCCACAGCATGAACTTAGGCGTCTTGTGAGATTAGAGGGTCTTGTCCCACAAATGTTAGGATTTTTCCCATGCAGATCAAACTTAGAGACAGAGGAAAACAGACTAAGATTAAGCAGAGAATGGCAGTGCTGGTTTGGTTTCTAAGTTTTCAATATTGTTAGCTCCATCTGCTTGTCCACAGAGAGTTTCTAATGCAGCAGATATTCCATACCGCTTGGCATGAACAAGTGAAGATCAAGTAAGTCAGTAGAAACCAGTAATCCAGTTAGTTTTTCATTTTTCTTTTATTTAACCACAATATATATCTACCGTAATTGGAGCAGGAGGTTTCAAACCCCCTCGTAATTGCTCTCTCCAAAATTATCAACACGTATTAAATATTTTCCGGGATTTATATTAATAGAATTTTGAGAAATGCCAAAAAAAAAAAACTTAATGTTGAGATTTAAGTCATAAATATTGAAGCTTTTGAATCTGCGTGATACCAATAGACTAATCAAAGATCAACAAGACCTGACATAAATATGAACTGCAAAGAAGTTATGGCATAAAACCAAAGGCAGGAGAAAGTTGTGGCAAGCCATCTAATTTTCTCTACTATCAAATGGAATATTTATCTTTATATAACAATAGTCAATATATGTATATATATAAAGGTGTGGTTCTAACGGTTACTTTAATATTTTTTTATCTATAATTACTCTAATATTTATCTATTAATGAGTATTGTTATTTTAGCTGTGTGATATAAATAGGACAATTACATTGAAGTTAGTTGTTGACGGAAAAGATTATAACAGTCAATGGATATTAAATTTATATTTCTTAAAGGTCAATGAATATTAAATTTATAGAGTTTAGTAAATATGATTTGGGTGGGCAACTATTTTAAATACTTTTTTAATTTATATAAGGGATAAGTTTATGAATAGTCTTGGAATTTTTTTTCTCTTCAGAATTTGTCCCCCTGTAATAAATTTTGTCATAAATAGTCATTGAATTAAAAAAATATCTCATGAGTGGTCTCTCTGTTAAATTGTGGATGGAAATAGTTAACTTTCTCTTATAAAGGTCGATGAATTATCTTTTCTCTCTATAAATACTTCCTATGTTAAAACTTGTATTATATACTTAGTCCCTAAACTACAAAAATATCTCAAAATTAGTTATATTGTTAAATAAATATATAGAAAAATGTTAAATATATGAAACTGTACTAAATATATAGTCTCTAAACTAAGGAAAGGCAAAATTAATTCCTTTGCTGCACATATTTTGACATTTTTTTTATCTATTTATTGAAGTGTGTAACTTTGAAAATTTTTTGAATGAGCATATTTTGCCCCACATATTAATAAATGTCCCCAAACTTTTGATATATCATAATATATAATAAATTTAATGAGGTGTTTGACATTATCAGTTTCAACTAAAACTTTTAATTACTACTGTATAAAACTCTTACATACTCTAATGTTATGAAAAAATAAGTTGCAATGTAAAGTTCTTACATTTTACAATGTTTTTAACCAAAAATTAATTCAAACAATTAGTTTAAAAAGTTGCTTCCATACGCCCTATAAAAATTTATACACATCTTTTGTATCATTCATATTTTAATATGTTTATATTCCTACTAATCTATCACTTTTTTATCTTTTAAGGAAAAAAAAATCAAATTTGTGTAAAAAATCAATATAACAAAAAAATTTATTTAAAATACTTTTTCAACATAATAAACCGTTAAAATCCAGCACATTCAACTTAACTGATAATACTTGTATATATCTTACCTCTTTGTTTTGAAATTTTTTAATGCTAGACTAAAAGGAAAAAAAAAAGTTCCCTAAAAAAAGGAGAGAGTAAAAGCAATAAAACTACAAACCCAATTCACAATATTCCAAAGTGTATCTCATGACTATTGTGTAAAATTGTTTTATGTATTATAATTAAAATAAAAAATAATATTTTTACTTGGGGATATTTATAAATTTAATGTTCAAGTTTACAGACAAAATATTGAACAAATTTTAACATAGGGACTATTTATAAAAAAAAGATAATTCATAGACCATTTATAATTCAAAGTTAACTTTTTCTATCTAAAATTTAACAAAATGACTATTCATGAGATATTTTTTAGGTTCAATGACTATTTATAACACAAAATTGTTTGTAAAGCCCTTAAAAAAATTGACGGTAGAGATTAATGTTAGAGGGGGAAAAAAGGAGTTCAGGACTACCTATGAATTTCTCTAGGTAAATAATGTAAATTAAAGGCCTGTTTGGTTCGTCTTTTTAACCACAACTTAAATTATTTTGCTACAGTATTTTCTCTCATAAAAATTTAAATTTCATTCAAATTTTCTATTCAAATCTATAAACCAAACAAATTAGGATTCTTTCCTGACTTCACATGATTCTCTGTTCATTGCTTTTTTAAAACATTATTATATTTGCAAATGAAAACTTAAAACTTTCACTAGAAGGACTACTTTTTCCCTTTCCAAAAATATCGTTTTTTGTGCATTATATATATATTTTTATTTTTTCTTTCTGAAAGCCCATATTATACATCTCATCTGTCCTAATTAACGTAGATCTTATGAACAATATCTTTGCCATATCAATTGTACAAATGCCTTTCCTTTTTTTTTTTTTTTTGGCCCTTTTCTCTTCTTTTTTTTTTCAATATGATTTTCTTTTTTCGTTCTTGGCAAGAAATAAAAGCTTTTCATCATGTATAATAAAACTAAATGCTTTTCACTTTTATCTTTTGCTTCCATTTTTTTTTTCAATCCATACATCTTTTCTTTTTCTGAAAAAATTTTGTTTATTCTTTTTGTTTTTCTTGTGTCAAAGAATTTGAGTAGAAATTTGAAAATGAAAGTGAGAAAATTTAGAAACAGGAGTTAGCTTTGAGACGTATAATAATACTTTCTTTAAGGTTTTATTTGCCCTTAGTGTGAAAGTTTGGTAACGGGATTTTACCACAAATTACCTCTAGATACAATAAACCCTGAACACTATATCTAGCAATAATATGGTGTACATTCCAAAACAAGATATGAAATCTAAACAATCTGAAGCATTAATAAAAACACAAGATTGTCTTTTTATGGACGGATACAACCGTTGTAATCAATTTTTCTTGTAAAGGTCTTCTCTCGTGAAGCAATGTAACTATTACAAAAGATTTTTCAAGTTGTAACAAGTATTTAGTTTTGTATGAAAGCATACAACCAATCAACGTATTTAAAACAATTCAAAATCACACAATTCAAAATATTAGCAAAATTGAGCGGGTACCGTGGTGCTACCTTCTGGTGCTACAATGGCAGGTGCACTACACTGTAATATGCTGAATCTTAGCATTACGGCTTCAAATTCTAGTGCGTGGCTAGATGCTTGACACTAATTAGAAAGCACTTAAAAATCACATGTTTTTAATTATATATGTGTGACAATTGACTTTAAACATTTAGGAGATATTACAGTCTTTCTAACAATTTCTCATTAGATTGTAACATTTCTCCAACTTCATCAACGAGAAACTCATACATACAAGAAGCAATGTTTTGATTTAAACTTTTAATCGGTGAATATACGTCAAAGTATTCATAAGATAAAAGTATGCTATTTATTAAACCATATCTTTTAAAAAATACCAAAAATGCATCATATATGCACTATCCTAGTTTCAAATTATGTTTCAATCATTTGGCACTATTATAACCGTGTGTTTTATCTTGGTTTCATGAATATTTGCAAGACTAAACCAGCGTTTTATTAGAAATGACACCATTTTTTATGTTCACTTGGATGAAGTTTCAATTCATGTCTCTAGCTACTTAAGACTTAAACTTCATTAAAAGTTTATACTGAACCTCAACAGTTAGCTATTTATATTTAAAAATTTCAGTTCAAATTTGTCACCTATCAAAGCCTTGTTCTTACCAATTAAACCATGGAATAGTGGTAAAACTATCAAACGCGGGAGCGATAAGGCGCTAGCTTTTCAGTGCTGCAACGCCGAGTGCACTGCATTGTAATATGCTAAATCTCACACCATGGCACTAAACACTGATTAGAAATCTTTTAATTGCATGTTTTTTGTTATATATATGTGACAATTGACTTCAAAAATTTGAGAGATATATTACAATCTCTCAAACAATCCCTCGTTAAATTGTAATATTTCTCCAAATTCATCAACAATAAACTCATACATATAGTAAGGTATCTTTTAATTTAAACCTTTAAAAAGGGAATATACTTCGAAATATTCATAAGACAAAGTTGTGCTATGTATAAAATCGTGTCTCTTAAGCAAATACCATAAGTACATCACATATGTGCTATCCTAGTTATAAATCATGTTCTAATTATTTAGCACTATTATAGCCATGTGCTCTATCTTGGATTTATGAATATTTATAAGACTAAACCACATGTTGATAGAAATGACACCATTTCTTATGCTCACTTAGGTGAAGTTTCAATTCATGTCTTTAGCTACCTGAGACTTGAACTTCATTAAGAGTTTATACTTGATAACTCTATAATATAAAGTTATTTTAGCTCTTTTTGGTGTTGAAGTTGGCTATGTTCTTTAGATTTTATTTTATTTTTATTTAATTTTATTTTATTTTTTAATTAGATTTTATTTGTTTTAATTTAATTTGGATTGATTTTATTTTAGTTTAGTTTCTTGTTTTTCTCTCTCTTAATTTGTGTAGGTTAATAAGGTGAATTGAGCAATTTGGAACTAAAATGGGACAAAAAGGATTTACAAATTCAATCAAAATTTGGGATAAAGCTCCAGTTAGGGCTCGCAAATCGTGTTATGTGCCGTGTTCGTGCCAACACGATTACAACACGACACGATTACACCGAACATGAACACGATACAATTAATAAACGTATCTAAAATATAAACACGAACACGACACGCCTATAACACGAGTAACACGATAGAACATGATTAACATGATTATTAAACATGCCGTGACATGTTAATACGATTAACACGATTAATACACCTATTATAGAATTTTTTTATATAAAATTTTTTAAAAGTTTTGACTAATTAAAATAAAACACTTTTACTATACATTTTACTAATTTTTATTTATAATTTTCACTCTTAAATTTTTTATTTATAATTTTCCCTATAAACTAAACTTAATGTCCAAAACGTAACAATATTTATTTATTATTAAATATGTTTAAACTGCATTAATTTTAAAGAGCCCACCTTGAACCCAAGGCATACTGAAGCTCTCAATGCTATTTCATGCTTCAACAAATGAGGGAAGCGTCTTATATAGACAATAATGAGGGAGTGACTCTCATTCTTTTTCGACGTGGGACTCCAGGAAAGTAGAAATTTTAAAACCACAAAACTACAATAAATAGATTACAAGCACTCATTTGATAACAAAGAGACTTGCAGCTTGGTGGAGAACTGGCGGAGAAAATGAAATTTGCATGCCGAGGTGCAAGTTTCGATCCTTGCTGGTGCAAAATTATGACATTTTTTTTTATTTTAATACCATAAAACTACAATAAGTATATTAAAAGCTCTCATTTAACAACAAATATTCATGCAGTATGGTGGTGAATTGGTGGTGAGATTTAAACTTTGCACACCTCAGGTGCAAGGTTTGAATCCTTGCACCTTCAAAATTATAAAACTTTTTTATTTTTTAAGTTTAAATGTGCTATAAACGGGCTATAAACGTGTCGTGTTGACACGTTTACTGCACATTTAATTAAACACGTTAAAGCGTGTTAACTGTGCTAGCACGAATCCAACACATTTATTTTCGTGTTATTCGTGCCAACCTATTTATGGTCCAATTAATATACGTGCGTGCCAAACCTATTTATCTCGTGTTGTTCTCGTATTGTGTCATCGTGCCGTGTCCGAAATTGCCAGCCCCTAGCTCCAGTACACGCGCTAGGAGAGAACAAGATGCCATTCTCATTTCGAGCCGATAGGTCAAGCTAGAAGTGGTCCAGATTGCACGTGGCTTTCACACTAGATGAGAAGCGTGTGAAGAAGTTGTAGGTCCTAGCGTTCAACGTATTAGGCTTAGTACCTAAGGATTAAACAATGTTACTATTTTTGAGAAATTTGATTAATACATATTTTACTTTTTAAATCATATATCAACTTTATCCTCTTTATATTCATTTGTGATGAATGTATGATAAGCAAACTAACATATGAAACTGTCACTTTAAACCTTTAGAATCATACACATGGTCAACAGGTTATATGAAAGACATAAATCTTAAAGTAATAATCTAAATATAAAAGGTCTACAATCAAGAAAATAAAGTTGGGTACTTTTTTCATGCTAAGATTGTTATATTGTCTACATCTCTTACAGGAGATGACTTATCTTAGTCATTGGAGTAGGACCCTATGAGTAGAGAGATATCGGTATATTGTCATTCATGATGATATATTAAATCAAAACTAAAGATGAAATAATTTAGTTAATAATTTCATTTGGATAAATCAATTTACTTTAGACAATCATATGTATTATATCTTAATACTAAAATGAATTAATGAGCCCATATTCTTGACTCGATTTTTTTGATATACTAAAAGATGACATCCTAAATGATATGAAGCTATGCACATCAATACATTGAAGACATGACTCAATACTAGAAATTGTTTGATACCTGACGTTCATTTAACATTTTATTGAAAATTGTTGTAGTATAGGGGAAAATGCAACAGTTTATGGAAAACATGAAACTATCATTGAAACCAGAGTTACTATGATGGTTTTTGCACCAGGCTTGCATGACAGTTTTTTGTAAAAACCATCATGTAGACTTTTAATCTTACACAACAATTTATTACAGAAGCCATTGTGTAAGTTTAGGTCTGAGTACTTTTCACAATGATTTTTACCATAAATTGTCATGAAAGGTGCCATTATTAACTCCCCCTAATTTTAATTGCCGCACCCTCCTACTTATTCGAACACATAAGCCCTCTCTCTCTCTAAATCCACTCCAACTTTTCCTTGACCTAAACCTAGGCTTGCCACGACGTTGATCCCTCTATCGCCACAACCCCACATGCTTTGACCCTGACACCTCCATTGCATCTCGACTCCATCTCCGTTTCAAACCAACACACCTCAACGCGATCTCGTCTTTGCTCCGCCTATCGCTGCCTTATCTTTGCTCCACCCGTCACCATTGCCACCACTGTAGTTAGTTATGCAACACGTCCTCTTTATAATGTTTGCACTAATTAGAAATATTAGTTAGAATAATTAGTTGTTAAAGTTCAATGTGATGGTGATTTTACATTCAATGTGGCGCTAATAATTAGATTGTATGAATGAAGGCATTTTTTTTCTTTTTTTTAGTTAATGCATTGTTAGTTTTTGGTTTTTCATTATTTTGGAGTTAGTTTGTATTTTATTATGTAGTGTTATTTTTTAGTTATTTAGGCTTAAATTATATTTATCAACTTAATGTTCTTCCTATAGATAATTAGATTATATTTATTATATATTTTATTTATTATTTAGATTAGTGTTAGTATTTAGATTAATTTTGTTTTATTATGAATTATTTTGAGGTTTTTTTTTATGTGTTTATTTGATTAGTTTTAGTGCATTGGTCTTGGGAATTTTTGCTTGTTTATGATTGATTGGATTCTGTGGGTTTTGTTTACATTGCTATAATAACTAAAGAACATTTCATTTGTGGGTTTATCATTTTTGTTGTATCTTGGTTTTTTGTTTCTATGCAAACTAGTTTCTATATCTGTTATGTTAACATTTGTTACTTAGTTATATATCTGTTATGTTAACATTTGTTACTTAGTTATGTAGTTAATACATTGGTGGTAAGACACTTTATGTTTTTTGGTTAATGCATTGTAGTTAATTTGTTTATGTGTTTAGGTGATTAGTCTTAGTGTTTTAGTTTGTGGTGATATTGCTTTTGTGTATGTGATTGTCGTTTTGAATATGAGATAGTCCTCGATGAGGATTTGGTTTATGTTAGGTAAAAATGTTACAAGAGAGTAATAAGGAGTCTATGGTATCTTCCTCGCAACATGGAAAGGGAAAAATAGAGAGATAACTATGAAGAAAAATTGATTTCAATCCCAAAGTTGATCATGAGCGTAGAGCCACTTTAATGAGAAGAGTTTATAGGTTAAGGGTAAAAGGATTAAGAATTGAGGTTACATTTGACGAAAAGGCCAACAACAAGGCGCACCTGCAAATGAACTAAGTAGTTGAATTGAGTTCTTAATCGAGAGTACATTCCAATATCAATACGTGATTGGAGAACTAAGAACTTGAAAGAAACAAAAGCTGTTATTTGGAGAGAGATCTATACAAGTTTCACTATGGAGGAATAGTATAGAAAATGTGCTTTAAAGATATTGTGCGGAACTAGATACAGAGTTTAGATCTAACCTCCATGTCACTTTTGTAGAGTCCTACTATTTTGTTCTAGATTTGGATGAAAAATATATGGAATCGGTCTCCTATGTACTACCCTCCTATATTCGTGGAGTATCGATGTTCTAAAGAATTCTGACTATTGTTAGCACGTGCGAAAGAAATAAGAGCACAAAATAAGTATGGCTCAAGAAGAGGTCAATTGGGATATAGAGTCGTTGAGCAAAAAATGGTACTTTAATATCTTAATCCTATTACATATATGAATGACTTTAGTATTAATATTTTATTGACCCAGCAAAATACAAGAGGAACCATGGATTAACTTGCCTCAAGGTCCTGATAGGCAATTCAAAGATCTATTATTTGTAGAAAATGACCAATTAAAAGTAATTCATTAAACTCAAATCCTTAGTTTGCACTTTTATAATTTTTGAAACATATTACTTAAGAACAACTTGATTTGTTATTATTTTACAGGATGAGTACATCGAGCAACAAACTCAAGGGACCTTCGAATTCATTATTAATGATGACATATTGATGAGGGCACTGGAAAAACTAAAACTTTCAAAATGTATTCATGGTTAATCTAACTATATCAAGTAGTTTAAATACTTTGACCTTTAGTTAAGTTCAAAACTCATATTTGAAGTAGTGGATCTGCGATGGGAAATTGCAGAACTATGGGGTTTTGAGCACAAACTAGTGCATAAGGACGTGTAAACAAACAAATGAGAACATGTAAGCAACCATTGAAAACGTAGTAGCTTCAAGACTAGCTACATCGTTCATAAAAAACAAGCCCATTCGCCTCATGGTGGAGAGCGTGAAGAACATCAAGAATGCAAACTATTTCTTAATGATCCAATTAATAGTGTATGCCTGTTGCAATTGAAAAGACATAGATGGAGAGTTCTCCAACTGATATGGTCCACAAAAGAATCTTAGGGGGCTGAATCATATGTGTTATCATTATTACTCCTAAAATCAAAGCGACTAAACTACTTTTTCTAATAATGAAGGCAACAACTATGGATGAAGCCACCGAAAGCTTCATTGCTTGGCCAAAAAGCTAAATTGAAATTGTAACAATGCTTAAGATGAGTCGAATGCCTAGCCAAATTTCTAAAGATGTTGAGGGAAAGAAGACTAAAAAAAGAAAGGTATTACAAAGCCAAAAGAGTCACAACCTCAGGTACAGCAATGTCAAACGATTGAGAAATGGCTCGTTGAAGATTCTCAACCTGTTACGAGTGAGCCCTGTCTTTATTTGACTTCTCGTCACTTCTTAAACGATTTTGATAGACAACCTTGTATGCATATGGTGCCTTACGAGAGGGATTGATGACCGAGTGCCCAATATCGACATCAATAACTAGCAATAGCATGCTTATCTACGTAGGTATGAAGACATTTATTATATCATCAACTTTTTAAAAAATTACTATGAACTGTATAATAGTATACCTCAAGTAATAGATTTGTTGGTATTTCTTACTCTTTATATCAAGTAGACTTATATTGTTGTTGAAAATAAGTTTGTGCATTGTTTTATTGCTGTTTTTTAGTGGAATGTTGTCAACGCAGAAACTTAACTCAATAATTTGCCTTCATATCTTCAGCAGTTGTCTCAAGTATTGCAAGGGGTAGAGATGATGTTAGAGAACGTGCCACGGCCCTTGCCGTCCTTTTACAACAAGCATCGAGAGGGAAGTCATACTCCATGCCATACACTATTGGAGAACATTAGATGTTGACACCTATTGCACCATGCAAGGACCAAGTTTCTAGGTTGGATCCCATTGGATATGCACCATGCCAAGATTTTGTAGATGTTACTAACATGTAAGTTTGATTTTTTGTTATAAAATATAGTTTGATATATATTAGATCATTGTGTTTAATTTTTCTTTATTTTGACAAATTATTAGGGCCCTTAGTGATTGGAAACTTGCAGCAAGAGTCGGTGTAACAATGCGTTCAAATGGAAAAATAGTTTATAGTTGCTGCAAGAGTCTAAGGCAACCTGACAACATTGAATATGCTTATTTTATTTTACGTACATGTGGGATATAAGTTTTTTTTTTTCCTAGTAATGGTATAGTCGAGCTTTTAAACAAGGAAAATTATATAAGTGATGATTTAGATAAGGTTAGATTTGAGTAGGTAAGTTATTTTAATAAGTTTCTTAAATTTAGGTAGTAGACTAGAAACTTCGTGTATTTGACTATGTGTGATAAAATTTTTTTTGTTAATTGTAAATATATGATTAGTAGGCATGTGCTTGTCATATGACCTAGTTTTAAGGGCCAGAATAGTAAAATCACACAATTTATAATTTTAAAAAATAAAATGAAAAAAACAAAACAAAAAAATTGAAAAAAACCCAAAAATTAAAAACAATTGAAAAAAAAACCCAAGCTCCTCTGACTCTAGTGTTCTTGGTCCAGTGGCTCTTGGTTTCTGAAACCAGGTTGTCAAGTTCTTCCTCAATGGAGACCATACAAACAGCTTGATCTGGAGGAGGTTGGTGAAGAAAATGGTCAAGCGAGGCAACAAAGGAGGTTTGGAGGTTGAGAGTGGAGGTGAAATTGTGGGGATGGGGTGGTGGTTAGGGAGTTGGATAGGTGGCAAGATTGTGTAGGGACTGTGACCACCATCGTGGGTTAGGACGCTAAGGCATAGGACAGAGGAGGCGTTGTTGGAGGGCTGCTAGATCTAACAATTGTGCCATCGATATTTGGATCTCTTTGGCATGAGCACTCTTCCATAGTTCTACACGATCCCTCTTTTGTGTTAAGGTACAAATCACTACCGTCACGAGGCGAAGGCTGGTAACAAAGATCTAATCTCTGCTTCCAAATGAGACTTCTTCATCTAGTTCAACCATGGCGTGGTGGAATTATGAGAGGAACGGTGTGATTTGGGTTAAACCTTCGACCTGGCAACCTTAAGGACCCATTGCTGATAGAGACGCATACCAACGATGAAGACCAAATCTCTGCCCCCTTCTCTAGCCACAATGTATTGGAGTGAGACGAATGGTGTGATTTGGGATTTAGGAGATGGAAATGAGGGTTAACGGGTTGGGTGGTGACACAAGTGGTGGGAGCGGTCAATGAGAGAAGTTTAATTTTTAGTTTTATAGATTTGATTTTTTATAATTATTTTTAAAGCTAGTTGATGTTAAAGAAATTTGAGGGCATTTGTATCGCTACACAAATGATATGCATGTGATGGTCATGTGCTTGAATCCATCTAAATTTTAACAGAAATGGATGGAAATCCATTAATCGCCAAGGTTAAAGATTTGAGAGATTGTTTTACCAAAATTTAAAAAAGAAAGACTAAAATGTCACAGACTAAAGAGTTGACGGACTACTAATGAAAATTATTCTAATAATAATAATAATAATAATAATTGAATTTCCTGACTTGACTTATGCTCTAAGCTTGTCCTTCACATGTTTAATCTCGATCCCAGTACGTACAATTTTGATGTAAAGCCTTCTGAGAAAGTTGTTGGTGAACTAAGACCACGAATAACATTTGAAAAACACAAATAAATAATGAAGGGTAATTGTTGCATTTTTCAAAGAAGATTTTACCTCCATTTTAGGATTACTAGGTGTAACAACTGCTATCTTCTTCAACCGATGTTATGTAATGTTTGACAATTTTATGTGTCATATGCATGAAATTATGACCAAGAAGCAAATTTTGTGTGAAAATTTCAGTGTGATATTTATGATTATGAAATTTATTATAGACTAACGACTTTATTTGTAGTGGATGGACTAAGGAATTCTAATGACATAAAGTGTCAAATGAATGATTATTATGATTTTTTGTTTGAAAAAAAAAAGTTCTATTCTGATGA
Organism: Artocarpus hirsutus; assembly: GCA_946598075.1. NCBI lineage: Eukaryota > Viridiplantae > Streptophyta > Magnoliopsida > Rosales > Moraceae > Artocarpus > Artocarpus hirsutus. The sequence continues at coordinate 8,011 of CAMOHE010054707.1, read as the reverse complement.
TTCACTTGGATTTTTTATCTATATGAATGTGATGTTTTCCATTTTTTTTTTTATGTTTGGGAGATTTATTTTTAATTTTAGGAATTTTTTTTTTAACTTTGGAAGTCTTTTTGTCCAATTTTGGAAGAATTTATATATTTTCAAATTTTAAAAAAAAATTCTCAAGGGCTCCCAAAACGGCATGTCGCTTTTGGGGAGCTGGCCACCCAAACGACATGTTATTTTGGGGAGGCTAATTTGCCAAAAAAAGCTAGAGGAGCTCCCAAAACGACCTGTTGTTTTTGGGAGCTAGCCACCCAAAACGACATGTAGTTTTGGGAAGGCAGAATTGAAAAAAAAAAAAAAAAAAGGAGGACCAAATGACATGGTCCATCGTCAACCTCACACCACAATGTTGCAGAAAATGCACATGGATTCCAAATCCATTTTTAATTATTTGTATTTAACTTATTTGAATGATTGGAGAGTATATTTCTAAGAACGTATGGGCACCATTACTTCTTTATCACACGAACCGTGCACGGCTACCATTCCCCACCACCTTTATCTTTTATTCCATTCCTTATTTTTAGCCAAGATTAATGCTAGACAGCATCATAGTACCCACCAAAAGCAAGAAAACAATCATTTTCCTTTCCTTTCATATCTCCATCAACATCTCCACCATTCCTTTCTCTCCGATAAACAGTTGAACGCATGCTCTTCACCACTCCATGTCCCCTCTGTTTTGGCTACATTCTTCTTTTACAACAAGGCCATATCATAGAACACAAAGTACTTCATTATTTGCTCTTCCTCTCTTCCTTTCTTTCTCACAACTTTCTTTCAATCTTTCACGGCCAATTCGAGACAACACACACAGGCACACCGCCAGCCAACTTATGCCACCCTTCACATGCCTTTAAACTCTCACTCTTAACACTCCTACACACCTCCAAGTTAAGCACAAAACATTCTTCCAAAATTGGAAGCCAAACTGACAAGTTACGATGTGTTTCGCCAAAACCGTCGTTGGGCCGGAACAGAGTTTTTGTCACAACCCGCCTTTTCGGGCTGTGATGAAACTTTTCCTTGCATACTTAGAGGCAAAATTTTAGGAATTTTTTTTTTGAAACTGAAATAAATACTTTACTTTACAATAAATTTGGTAACTCCTAAAATACTTTCTCATGCTTATTTTTGTATAAACATTCTTACTTTTACAATATTTTCCTTTTCAAAATAACTTATAATATGCACAGCGAAAACACTCAATAGCCGACTCCATACCCAATCTGCACCCATTATCTGTCCGCCAGCTCATCGTTACAATTTATTCTGACCTTCTCGTCGGAATACCTACAGCATGAAAAACTTAATGAGCTAACGCCCAGTAAGTCCCATAAATCCCACATGGACAATCAATTGGATGCATGATTCAATTATGATTTCTTATGAACTTTTCTTATCTTGATCATTTCTTATCTTTCATTAGGGCCCAAGTGTTCGTACCATTGCGTAATTTTATTTAGGTCTACGTAACACCGTAACCATATTTTATCCTTTAAACTCCCCTTAATTCGAGAGACGGTACAACACTTTTCTTAACTTTTGGTGACATATTTACCAATTCATTTAATATGGTTGTCATACCAGGCATGAAATGATAATCACATGTTATCTATGATATATGATTTCGTATGCATAACGGAGTACATACAAGTACCTACTTCGTATACATACACGCATTCATTATTGTATACACTGATACACAATATCTTGTACATAACAATACATAACATGTTATATACTTAGGTATTCTAATCGTATACACAAAGGCATCGATTCTATACCTCTTAGATATTCATTTCATAACAACATACAAGTTTGCATTGTAATATATACCCTAATATGCATATTCACGCATTCTACACCTACCAATTCATACTAGAGGTGAGAAGGGTACTTACTTGCTTTCAAGCACTGTAAAAATCAACTTCGATCTTTGGTCTCCTAGACTCCTAGGATCCTGTTGGCCAATTACAAAATTATTAGCCAATTCCAATATATTTCATTGCAAAATGTTTGTTACTTAATTGTTCGAGTTGTATAACTATACACAACTCTACAAACATTGATTTTCTTATTTCTTTCTAATTCTACCCTATCATTACTTACGAAGGGTATAAATCTTTCTAATCACTTTCTTTTCCTATCTATGACCTTATTAGAGCTACTCGGGTTATTCGGGCAAAAACGACGATTTTGCCCTCAGTGCCTTATTAACCGATCCGAGCTTGATTTTGTTATTTTAACAAAAACGGCCACACATTAACTTCAAAATAATGTCCTAGTGGCTCGTATCAATTCATTTCACACTTAAGCCCCTTTTTCATAAAACTTTACAGTTTATGCCCTAAACTAAAAATTTTGACAATTTTGCCTCCCGGGCTAAAATTTTTCACTTTAGATCAAAAATTCCTATTTTTTTATAAGAAACATTTTTGCTTGAAGTACTATATCTCAAATCATTTTAAAAAATGACATTTTTGCCATTTTAACACTTTTTTCACTTTTAACAATTTCTTGAAAAATCAAAAACTCACAAACGGTTGAGTTTTTCGAGAAACCTTTCACGATTTTAACAATTTTGTCAAGATCTACAACTTCTGTGTTTTAACTTTTCTCAAAATCTCACCGTACAGGGATGTTTTCGGCCTTTTTCCAAATCTGTCGAGAAAAGAAATTTTCTTTCAATTTAGTCCCTAGGACATTTTTGTCAAAATCCTTTTCAAAATTTCAAATCTATCCCTACAGAGACCATTCCATGCCTAACTCAGGTCATTCTCATGCTCAAACCTCATTTTTACCAAGTTTAACCTTAAATTACAAAAATATCATTTTATGCAAAAATTACCGTTTTGCACCCTAAATCAAAATTTCACCACTTAAACATGCTATTCATCACATTCATATGAAATCTCATTAACCATAAGGTCAAGAACTCATATGGATTTGAAAAAATAAAAATCCAAACAAAATCCATTAAATTTCAAAACTTTAAAGCTCAAAACTTACCAAAATAACCTCCTTTTTGTTTCTAGCCTTCAAATTCCTTTTGACCAGCCTTCTAAGCCTCCTTTTCATGCAAAAATACCATGGGTTAATATTTTCCTTTCAACCCATGAAAAAACCCCTTGAAAACTCAATAAAAAGTTTAGAATTTCACCTTAAATCTTGTGAAAATCCTTGAGTTTGCTTCTAAAAATTGTTTTAGGGTTATTTTTGTAAAGTTTGAGGTTGAGAAAATTTTTGAGAGCTCTCAAAAATGGCTGCTGAATTTGGAAGGAGAAGAAAGAGAAAAAAAGTTTTGTGATAACCATCCTTAAATGCATCCTTATCCCATTTGGTGACTCATGGTAACCCATGAGTATACCACTAGGTGTCCTCACATGATTGGGCCACCTTTTAGGGCTTGGTGGCTCAATTACAAACTAACAAGTGTCCACTTTGTTGGGCTAAAAATTTACACAGTGTAATTTTTTGTCACGCAGTATTTTTCTTATACTGTCGTGGTCAAATCAGTGTATTTTCTATCCTTAGACTGTATAAAAAATTTAGTTTACTTTTCATTCAATTTCGGAGGCTAATCATAACATTTTTCGTATCTGCGTTATCACTTAGCAGTATTCTTATACTGCTTCGGCCTCCTTTCTACCCCAAGTTTGGGTTTGGACAACCTCCGTGTCCTATTTATGTTCTAATCATTCGTTTATTTATATCACAATTTTATAATTAATTGTGATATAAAATTCATTTTATGGATACTATTTACAGATTTTTAAATAATTCAACTCATAAAATCTGTTTTCACCATATCCAACATTTCATCACATTTGCCATAAAATATGCAATCAATGCCGTTTATTCACATTTTATCGTAATTTTGTATAAAAATTACAACTTTTACAAAAATCACATTTTTTAAAAAATAAATTCATTAATTAAACCTAATTAAATATTATGTTTTATTAATAAAATTTTCTCGATCATTACAGTTTTTGACCACGTTTTAAGGTAGGTTTTCTACCTATTTTTATACCATTTTTTTTTACTACGATATTATGGTGTTTGTGGGAATGATTTTATATGATATAATGTTTGATTTTTTTTTAAGAAACAAAATTTTTATTAATAATTATTTTTAATCACATTTTTAGGAGCATATTTTGGATTTTTCCAAGAAGAATCGACATGAGATTTTAAGAAATTTTCTTTTGAACATTGTATATCTATATGTGTTAGGCATCTCCCATAAAAATTTCAGATTCATATAAGCTATTTTTGATTTGTTTGAGAATTTATACTAAATGTTGTTTTTACGGTCTTTAAACTACATTTAAATATGATGATTTGTTTGATGATGTTATGGAATGTGTTTAATGCTAGAAAAATTTGTGGATACTCATTTATATGTCTAGTTTATGCTTGCAAATTTTTAGCCACATGCATACTTTAGAATTAGTAAAATAAATTATAGAATAAATACTACTCATTGTTTTGGTAATTTTACTGCAATGTTTTTGTAAAAGTTAGCATGGTTGAAAAATACTTAGAATGATTTAAACATAATGAAAATTTTTCTAGACTATTTTGGGATGAATGCTATGCTAAAATTTTAGATCAATTGGAGTTTTGTATGATTTTATAAAATTCGTTGATTGTTGACTACTCGTGGGTCGTTCATAGTGGCAGATTGTTATTGTGAATTCTAAAGTGTAAGAAAAATATTTATACTAGCTCAAACTTGATGAAATTAATTATGGTAGTCGGTCTATATTCTATTATGTCCTATAAAAATTTCAAAGCCATTGAAATTTTGGTGATTTTTCTAAAATTCGTTGATTATCACTACCTAAACCAAAATTCCAGTAACAGATTCATGACTTGTAAAACATGAAATAGTAGCTTAAAGTGATTCAATTGTGATGAAATTAAATCTGGTGATTCTTATGGATGTTGAGAATATGTGCTAAAAATTTCAAGTCATTTGAAATTTTGTGTAATTTTTAAAAATTATGAAATGTTGGCTGTCGGGTTGAGTTAGTAAACTTGTCTTAATTGTGATAATTGTGTAAGTTGGTTTAATTGATGAAGTATGGAATTGCTTGTTGTATTAATATTGAATGTGATGTTTTGAGTATATTCTTCTACAAAGAATGTTTCTTTTATAACCATGTTATAATATTAAAGACGTTTGAGGCACTTGAGTTGTTGGAAGTAGAAAGGAAACTATGCACTTGCAAGAGGTTAAGTAATGAAACACCCGTTATTTTAACAGGTATGATTTTCTTAAAAATCATATGAATAAAATATCACTTTAGTATTTTTACCAAGTCACCATAGTAAATATTTTAAATCTACCTATCACTCACTTATATCAGCCTTGTCCCACTACATTAATGCTCAATTAAATAGCATCCTTATCATTTAGAGACATAG
>CAMOHE010054706.1:34453-49899 GCA_946598075.1 Artocarpus hirsutus | reverse complement strand
AGAGTGACAACATACCTACCTCCGATAAGATTGTAGTAAAAGATATTCCATAAAATAATAATGTTAATATTATTGTACAAATCAATCAATACATAAAATAGCATGACTAAATTTATATAAAAATTGATAGCACAACAATATCGATTTAAAATATAAGAAAATATTATTTGTATTAAAATATAAGCATTACAACAGAATTATAGAATACAAATCCGCACCAGATAAGCATGCTATATAAGGAACAGTAGAGAAATAATATTTTACCCCTTTGTGGATACACATAATTTTATAATGCTGTGAATGGTATGTTTCTTCGTGGTTGGAGGTGGCCTTTTATGGCCGGAAAAAAGGAGCAAAGGAACAAAATAGGCGAAACTTCACCAGAGGTGAGATTTTATTTTATATATATATATATATATATATGTACATATATTTCTTTTCTTTTCTTTTCTTTTCTTTCCGTTCCAACTGCCTTGAGAATGCAAGAAATTGGACGTTATCTGTTGCTTTGTACACTTGAAAAGGACAGGTGCACTGCAATTGGATCCGTCAAGTAAGCTGACCAGGACTAGAAATACAACTTGGATTGGAGTCAATGGATGGAGTTGACTGGCCCTTTGGATTCTCTTTCTGGACCGTAAGATCTAGAGATGGATGGCCAAATAGGCAAGAGCCTAGGCTTTGCGTGAGGACGAGCTCATGGGTGGTGGCACAGATCTGGGTGCTGGCTGAGTGTGGGACCCAGCGTGTCAGCGGCTTGTATGTTACTCTGCTTGAGGTGCTCTTGAAATGCACGTGACTAAGCTGGCCGAATGGGCTTCTGATACATGGCATTCCTTAGAGATAAAAGCTGATTTTTTTTTCTCCTTCTTTTTATTTTGTTGTCCAATTTTGTTCATTTTTATATTGTTTTGTTTTTGCTCCATATTACAAATCTACAAATAGATTATTGAAAAAAATTAATTATTTTATAAACATAATATTTACAATAATTATAAAAATATTTATTTTACCTAAAAATTAATTAAAAACACACATAACACACTAAAATAAAAATAAACTTTTGAAATTTTAGGCTTTTATGGTATAAATTTTAAGATTCAGAAACATTTTTAAAAATTACTATAAACATTTTAAAACATATTTGAACACCAAAAACATACTTTAAAACATATTAAGATTGAAAATAAAATTACAACACACTATTTTTATGGTTTTAATTTATTTCATAGAAAACAAATGTTCTACACACCAAAACACTTTTAAAATTACTAAAAGCATACTTAGATTAAAAAAACACACTAAAAACATATATTTAAACATATTTTCATACTAAGAGGAAAAAAATACTATTTAATATAAAAATACTATTAATTAGAGGATTTAACAAGAAGTAAAAGTGTACATAAATGATTTTAGCATTATAAGATGTACAATCTTACAGTCTCATCAAAGATTTGAAAATATTAAAATTCCTATTTGGGCGTGCCGTTTATCATGTTAAGTTATAGTTCTAAGATTTTATTGAAGGATTGCAGTTAGTTCTCCCTAATTTTCCTGAAGATGGCTTGAAATGCAAAGCAAAACAATCCTTTTCTGTAAAAAAATTTTAGGAATATATTGCTGCATTCTTAATGTTTCTCCTACCACACAAGAAATGAGATGACTATGTTTTAAAATATTAATCTTCATTTTAAAGTTTTGTTCAATTTTTAGTTGTAGTTCTTTTGATTAAGAAAATTAAAGGGTCAGGTACAGAATGCTCTGCATAAAGTAGTTCTTCCAGTTGCTGAAAAATCCCAGAACGTTATATTCCTTTTAGTTCTCGGATATCCAAGTATGTCACTCCTAGAGCTAACAGAAATCAATAACTATGAGATTAAAGAAAAATATATATATATAGAATGATGGAGTTGAAAAAAAAAAAAGGCCTTGTCCCCTCAAAAAAAAGAAAGGTCTTCAGCGAAAAAAAGGAGTCAGCAAGTGTGATGGCATAGGAAAAGAGGAATTTTATAAAGAACTACCAATATCATTGATATCAAGTTGGTGAAAATTTCGTTTCTTACTCTTCATCATTTAAGCACTTGAGAAAAATATTTGCGTATTTTGGTCTATTTTCGGGTACTTTATGCTTTTTTTTTCACTTCTTTTGTTTGAGTTTGATGAATTTTATGGTTGATTGTATTATGTTTGTAAATTGTGACCAGAGTGGTTCTTGCTTGGAATTTTGTAAGTCGATCGGTAGAGATTCCCTATCATTATGATCTTGGTCTCAAATAATTCAGGTAAATTTTAGATATGATTTTTCTTGTTTCAGCATCTTATAAGTGAGCTTGCTTCACCTTTCAAAATGTGTTTGTCAAATCATGTTTATTTATGTATTTTATTTTAATTTTTTAACAGCTAAACTAAGTGAAATCCATTAGGGATTCTATAAACGTATGAAGGTTGGTTTTCTCTCTTTTCTACCATATGAAAATCTGGTTCTCCAAAAAGGAAACGACCTTTAAAAATTTACTCCATTGCTCAAACGGGAAAATGGAAAACTCCAAGATGTGTTTGAGTTTAGCCCACGTGGAAAAGATGTGCTAGTCCCAAATTTGTATGTCCCCACTGTGGAAAAGGTTCGTCATTTCTCTTTCTCTAGCCAAAACTTCACGTGTATATTGGAGATTTGGTGTTTTTTCAAAACGTTTTCAAGCATGTTTTCTAACTGAAACAATGTGTTACGGGTCTTTGTTGGTTGCTTTTTACCAGAGGGGAGAGATTTATCACACCTAACAGGGGAAGAAAACAAGAAAGAAAGGCTTATGGTATGCTTTTTACTTATATGTTTGTTTACTTATTTATTTTCCACTAGAGTTCGTTCTGAACTATTTGTTATCATATTCAAATGGATGGAAAATTTCCTAACATAACTATTTCTACGCTTACATCTATGTGACTTCTATGCAGATAAACTCTGTTTTGGACAAGGCAAAAACAAAATTGATGAACAAACATCGGAGTTGCGCAGAGGTAGTCCTCTTAATTACTAAGTGGTATCAAATTTTATCAGAAAACTATTTGCAAACGTTGCCACATATTCAAATTTCTCATTTATTGCCGTTTCTTGTTTTGTTCTAGGAGAGGAAAGGAAAACAAGTATGGAGCGACTAACAAGTGAACAAGCAAAGATCAGTTCCAATGACAACATAGCCCTTTTGCTGAAGAACTAGATTAGGCAATTTTGAATTGGAACAGTTTTGTTAGCAATTAGGCTATGCTTTACTTTTAGAACTTAATTTTGAGTATTAGCATTATTTTTCTCCCAGGATTATACTTCATAAACCTCAGCGCTTATAACTTGGAGAGAGTCGATTAATGAACATTGAAATTATTGGTTTTTTCTCCTCTTGAGTTCTTGTTCTCTCCTTTGAATTCCTTCTTTTTTCCCTCATGCCTTTATTTCAATATCTCTTGTGGTTATATTCTTCTCTATCTTGGTTCTATTTCTCCTTCTTGGTTCCCTTTATTGTATATAAATTCTTTGTTGGATTGGTCCTACAACAGTTTTCCTCTTATCTTGTGCTATGCTTGCACTAATGGCTTATTTGTTTCTTTTGCTGATTTTTTTTTTCGGTGCAATGACCGGTCCTACAACAGTTTTCGGTACAATGATTGGTCCTACGACAGTTTTCCCCGCATTTGAACAAGTTGATCCCTCGCCAATTTACAGCATTATTAGTTCTAATTTGATATTTGTTTCAGATTCACCTAGTCTCGTTTCCCCATATATATTTTATTTATAATGACTAATTTGCTGAATGGAACAATCAAGGAAAATGTAAAAGAGGAAAAGCAGAAAAGTTTCAATTTTCATTATAGCTACCACAAGATTTTCATTTTTCGTTTCTTCTACGCCAAGCTTTCTCATTGGTACTACAATAAGCAATTATCTTGTGAATTCTTAAGGAGAAAATATATTGTTGTCACACATGCATCTCCACACCTGTGGATAGTACTCATCCTCTTCCAAATTATCAATTGTTTTTATTGATACTTCAACTGGCATGCATGGTTCGCATTCGTCACATTTCGAGTTACATTTTGCCGGAGATGACCCTCTCTTGGCCTTCTTCATAACCACTCCTTTTGATGGCTTGGGGACTTCTGTTGGATTCTCATTGACCTATTTAAATAAAATAATAATAAATAAATAAATAAGTAAAAACATGTGTTTTAATTGCATTACTTAGAAGACACCAAGAATGAGAGCTGATGTGGGGTTTTGTGGAAAGTACTCACTGGTGAAGGCGATGGAGAACATGGTAGTTGGGATGAGAGAGCTGCACAAGAATGAATGACCATGGTGATCATCAAGAGGGCAAAGATGATTCTTCTAGGTGTTGCTTCTTGATCCATCTTCTGTGGTAAAAAAAAGTAAGTTGTTCAAAGTTCAAATTAGCTTAACAAACAAAGAAATAAATCTTTAAAGCAAACAAGCACACTATAATGACCTTGGAAACAAACTTGACATGGAACTGAAATGCAGATATAAGGGAGCTATTCTTGCTTTACCTGGATAGAGAAAGTTAAATGGCGCTTGAGATTGTGCTGTAAGAGATTATATTCTGTGGCCTATACACTTGATTCATCTGTTGGCCTTGTCCCAAAGAGCCTAGTGAAATCCACTCTGTATCATCATATTACTTCAGCTGTTTTGAGTTCGTTCAAGAGTTCTCTTCAGTGAGTTCAATTGGAATTGGTCCAGCTCAAGGGCAAGTATGTCTAGTTAGAAAGTGGTTGAAACTTTTTTCATAAAGGATCTTGAAATGGTCAAGATGCTCTTCACGTGCAAGTTACTGTACTGTCATCCCCTAAGGCTGCAGACAATATGCAAAAAACATGCTGACTTGTGTAAGAATATTGTCAAGAAAGTGATGGGACAAAGTACTACTTGTGCTCCTTGTCCCTTTGTTATAAATTTTAATTCATATCTTAAAATTAGCTAAAGGATCCCATTAAACTGTTTGAGAAATATCTTGGTACAATGATAGCAAATAGCTGCTATGTTTACATAATTGAAACCGACTTTTCACTTTAACAGCCAGGTAAATATATAACAATAGAAACATCTATAAGTAGCGTATATGTCACTATCAACTTAGATAGTAAGGGCATTTTATGAAGATAAAAAGGTCCCTTCATCTTCACTCTCGGCCAGTCTCACATTGAGATGGTGCCTAACCGGACTCTCTCTTGGAGAACCAACAATAAGACTGTGTTGTCCAATGACCAACTTTCTATTTCCTTCACTATCCACAAGGTTCAGCCCCTTGCACACATCCAAGTTCACAGTCAGAGTCTCTGTCTTCCCTTTCATCACCTCTACTCTCTCGAACCCGCCAAGCTGCACATTCGGTAAGCCGCTCAAGTCCTTAGCTCGGTGGCTTCCAGAACACTAGCACCACATGGGATCCGTCACTTGGCCCGCTGTTCCTCACACGACGGAGACGTTGAATGTCAGGTTCTGGCAGTTTATGGTTGAGAAACTAATTGCTTGGCCATTAAGATGATCTTTTGGTTGGGTGGAGTTGGAGGCTACAATGTTATTTGGGTTTGAAGTGGATTTTGGCTTGATTAGTACAGTGGTAGGAGCAGATATGATGAACTTGGAGAATATTGAGTAGCTTAGCCCATGTCCAAACTCATAAATGAAATTTCCAGTGTAGAATCTGCAGGTTCTACCAGGGAAGTTGTTGCTAGTGTTTGATCTCATGTTCATGTCTGTCATTGGCACTTGATCTGTGTGTTCATTTGGGTACCATGTAAAAGTACTCCTTCCAACTAACAATGTGCACAAAGTTTTAGCTAAATTCTGAAAACAGTTTGAAAAAATGAATTTGTCTACAGCTTTAAGGGAATTTATACCCAGAAATTATCAGTTTCACAATCAGTAAAAACTCTTATTTTACTGTTGGATTAAATTTTTAACGATGAGTGTTCACGTTTAAAATATATGTCACACAACACAAAAATACTATCAATTATAGATTAGACCATTAAAAGATTAAGCCAAGAGTGAGATCAACAGCATCTACTGGTAGTAAAAATGGAATGTTTACACTATAAAAATTCCTAAACTTTAAAAATTAATAATGAAAAAACCTGGGTTGTATTCTCCAAATATGACTTGAGCTATAAGATCCCCTCCATCTTGACCTGGATAACCTACCCACATAATCGCCGCAACTTTGCTCAAATTGTTGGCAAATGAAACATCGATAAGACCAGCTGACATGACAACCAGAATGACGATTCCATTCGTCGAATTAACCACTTGTTGCACAAGCTTTTCCTGAAAACCAGGCAGTGTGAGGTTCTCTCTGTCTAGCATCTCTGCTTCTATGGACTGATCTAGGCCCACCACTGCCACCACAACATCAGCGGCTGCTGCAGCCTCGGCCACCGCCTCAATAAGGCTATTGCTGCTGCATTTAACATCACTGCATCCGGGCTCATACTTTGCAGCCTGCACATACTTCTTTAGCCCTTCTAATGGCCTAGTGTAGCCGCAAGGGTTACAGGCATAGTTGCTTTTCATAGCATCGGTGGCATTGGCATTAGGCCCCATAACAGCAAAGCTCTTGACATTGCCTTGGGACAAAGGAAGAACTCCATTGTTGTCTAGCAGCACTATCCCCCGCTTTGCAGCATCAAGTGCCATAACTTTGTGCTCATCTGTGCACACATCAGCTGGACCGAGATTCGCATCCAGACCCGATTTTGGATTCCAGTAAAAAAACCCGAGTCTCAAGAGGGTTAGGTAGTTGTATATCAAGGCCTGGTCCAACAGATTCATTCACCTTTTCCGAGTTGACAGCATTGGCTGTGTATTTTCCTAGGTAATCTCCACAGTTCATGTTTAAACCTGCATAATCAAACACCAAAATGTTATATTTGGTAAGTTGGAATTTATGCTGAAATGGTAAAATTTTCTCCATGAAATGGCCTTTGTTAATTATTAGTACCTGCACTCAAGGCAAGGGCTACTGCATCCTCAGGTGTTGCAGTGTAATGGATGGAATTGTAATATACTTCTATTGAGTCGCAGTCTGAAACAATGTACCTTTTCACATTTGCACGCACAAATTGACATAAACACAAGGAAAAGAAAAAGTTAGTTGGACATAACGTGATAATATTTATGAAAATTCCTTGCCATTATTGACTATTTATTGGATTAAGCAAGGAATGTGGAAGCATATGGCTTAAGAGACCTTCTTTACACTTTATTTTTAACTACCTTTTCAATGATTCTAGCGTACAACGTTAAAAAAATTAATAAAAAAAAAGTCGCACATAATCCAAATACAACAATAAACAAATTTATAACGTCGCAATTTTTATTAATTAGTGTGCGTTTGTGAGTATCAGATATGGTTTAGAAAATGTCAAACTCAACGACGAAGCTAGAAAATATTTTTAATAAGAACATTACAAAAAAAAAATCATGGATAACTTTTTTTTAATTGAGGCATAGTTATATATTTCAACTATTTAATAAAGGCACAATTACAATTTTTCTTACAAAATGAGAGCACAATTAAAATTAATAGAAACATAATTAATATATTACACAAAAATTTAATGTAAAATTAAAATTTAAAAATATAAGTGAGGCCACGTTCCTGCCCCTAATCAAAATAATACACCAACAAAATATGTAAAAAGGATAAAATAAATATTTAATGCTTCGAGGCAAATGCTTCTATGGTAAAGTAATAAGGCTTTTAAGTAAAAAATTCTTTTTAACTTTATGGAGTTAAAATCTTACTATTTATATATTATAAGTATTAGTTTAGTCTAATATTTAATATATTTTTAGGATTTAATCTTATTATGTTTATAGAATTAAATAAGATTGCCGCTCTTAAGGCAAAAGTACCCGTGTAGGCCCCACTGGTCTCTGATGACGCCTTTGAGAAGTTCCGGGTCAGCACAAGTGGGAATTCCATTCACTCTGTTATGTGAACACATCACACTGCTGACATGTCCCTCCTCCACACAGCTTTTGAATGGTGGTGATACGTGTCTGCATGTCCTGCTTTGTCTCCTGTAATACCAAAGCCCCAACAACATTAACGTTTGCACTCTACACTAATTATGCATGTTAACGCAGTTATGCAGCCATACTTCATCCTTTTTTTTCTTTTAGTTGGTTAGAAAATTATTCCATGATATAATTTGTAAAGGGATTGAAAGCATTAGTTTGAACCAACTATTTAAATATTGTAATATATAAAAAAAATTTTATATTATTTGAGTTAAAACTAATGCGTTTCAAACAGCCCGTTCAAATTCACAGCTACCCCTGTCCCTGTGAACTTTTCTAACGTGCTGAGGGACCTAAGTGACAGACTTAAGATGTTACATGGAAAAATAAATATGATGTTGTAAACCATCAGTGATGTAAGTGGAAGTGTAAATTTTTTTGTTCTATGTAATAAAGTACTCATCCCTTTTGCTTAAGAAGATAAAGAATTAGAACCATCAGAACGCAAAATGTGAATTAAACATTAATTTAACCAACATTGTACCTCTACCAAGCTACATACTACAAAGTTTACAATATAAAACAACTCCAAAAAGATATTAAATTGAGTGAGATACTATAAATATATAAAGGCTCAGTTCTATCATTACACTTTTCTTTTAAGGGAGATAATTATACTTTTCAGTTTTAGTTTTTATTCAATTTGTTTTTCTGTTTCTAATTATTAGAAAAGTGTTTTTTGAATTTAAAAAAACATATTGTATCCGTCGCATACATTGTAAATAAAAAAATTAAACAAAAGAAAACATTAATTTTCTAGTCAAAGATTTTAAATTCATATTTCTTAAATGTGAAAGATATTTTAAATTTTTTTTTATAATATATGTTTTATAAGTAAATTCGGCCTAATTAAGAGTATCTTTATTCTTTATTCTTTGTTTTTTTTTTTTATCAACAAAGTTGGAGAAGAATACAAAAATAAAATAAAATAAAATTCAAAAGATATTTTTATATTTTTAAAAAACAGAGGATTAAGTTTGAGAAATATTTCATACTACTGAGATATACAATTTTGTAATTTAACCACGTACAAAAGCATACTATTTACCTTGGCATCAAAATGAAACCGGTTAACACCTTTCCAATTATCAATATCATAACTAGTGTTATGCTTGCAACAACTAGACACCTTAAGCCTATCACCCCAGCTTCCACCACTTTCCTGCTCACTCACTTCTTGGAGGCCCTTCACATAATTCACTTCATACTTGGACACCACAAGAGGGTCCTCCCGGGGCGTCTCCTGCCCGGGGTCCCACCAGGGGTCTCGGAACACGTTAACATTCGGGCTTCAATACGTCAACCCGGCGAGGCCCGCGTTTTACATGGCCCGGGCCTCCGTCGACACGGCCTGTCCCATCTTATACCACAACGACGCATTGAAGGCTGCTGCGGAGAGAATCACTGCAGGGAAACTAGTGGCGCCGGGGATGGTGGCGTTGAACCTAGTCCCCGGTCCAAGGTTCGACCCTGTGAAGTGCCTCGGACCACCACTTGTAGGATGGTACGCCGAGCCGGGAATGCCGGCGCTTCCCGAGACTAATTGTTGGACTTTCTCTTGGAGAGTGAAGCGTGAAACGAGGTCTTTGGCTCGGACATCGTATGATAAGGAAGTGTTGCAAAATGGGAATTGGGTTGCTTGGGGGAAAAGTAGTCAATTGGAAGTATTTGAATTAGGCGAGAGGAAATGTAGAAAGAGAGAATTTTGGGAGTACTTCATGGCGTGTAATTTTTAATTGACAATGTGTACTATTTTTTTTAATTTTTTGGTGTGTTCCGGTTTGAGGATTGGAACATTCTGGTGGTCATATTTATAGGGGGAAGGTTGGACTAAAGTGCACTTAAGGTTTTATGATCTTTTAATGATGGAAAAGGGAAGTTACTTGCAGATTCAGGAAGAAAAGTTTTAGACCTTTTTGCGATTCTTGTAGTGTGTGGAATGATATTACGATGCTTAGCGAAAACAAAAGCTTCTTTTTGCTCTTGGTGGAGTGCTAATAATAACGTGCTTGGACCGACTTAACAATCATCTTTCACCAGTAAAAGTACTGATCCCAACACTTCATTGTAGATCAGGGCTAGACTCAAACCTAAATATATATAGTACAAAGCAGCATATACAATATTAAGATAATTTTCTGAGCCTATATATATATATATATATATTAAGATAATTTATTTGATGTTTTGCTCCTCGACATAATCAACCCAAAATAACTAAATAGATAAGGATTAAGGAATAGGACACCTGCAGTATCAACCTAATGGTAATAGAACTAAATGATAGATTAAAAAAATATATACATATAAAGTGTTTGGAAACAGGGTTATAACTGCCAAAAGTTGTTAAATAAATTTAATTATCGTGTTTTTCTTATAAAATTTAAAATAAAAGTAGTTTGAAATAGATTTTTTTTAGGAATATAATTTTTAGAAATCTTTCACGTGTTACGTTCCGGTGGGTTTTCGCTTAATTGTCACAGTCTCATTACAACATATTACTCAAACTCAACCCAAATAACTAACTTGACGGAAAATTAACTTGATTTATAACATTTTAATTAAAAATATATAGTGTATATAGAAATTTTTTTAAAAAAATAGTTTTTAACAAATTTAATATGATCAAGTTATAAGATTCATAATTAATACTCTTGCTTATATATTAATTATTATAATGATATTTTGATTAACGTTTTCACAAAACAAATAACACGTAGGTTATCAATTTGATCAAAACTAACATACGACATAACTCAAATTACCACCCCTCTTTCCTCATCAATTTGGGCTGTTCATCTTTGCATGTATCAAGTGCAATTGGAGTAAACGATATTGTCTCTACAATCATTGTGCAAGATGCATATGAAATCAACTATATACAGTCTATTTAGGATTACATCCAGCCAAAAAAAAAAAAAAAGTTCCATTTAGACATGAATGAGAAGTTTCATATAAAGTCACTATGAAAGAGCTAGCTCATGTTGCCATATCATGAAAGAATTCGAGATTCGGTAATGCAAAAACAAATGCAATTCATGTCTCAAGTACCAATCAGCTACGAGATGAAAGGAAGTGATGAGATAAGAGACGGGAAGGGGTGTCTTAGAAGGAAGTGCTGAAGAGAAAAGGACGCTTCAAATTAAAGCCCATGACCAAGGAAAGTTAAAACACATTAGCCATAAAAATCATGAATATTACCCAAAAGTTGATTTAATGTAATAAGAGCTACTGATTTTGTGCTTCAATTGCGGTTGCTTGAGATGTACATAAAAATAAACACTTGCTTTGCCAGTTATGTCTACTTTAAGCATGTTTGAAAATCATACAAATGAGAATTATGTCGAGTAGATAAGTTCTGTATTCTTTTTCTGACATTGGTGACGGAGCAACCATATGGTTTAGATTAAAAATTTATTATCAAAGTAAATTAACTCAACGTGGTTGTTGAAATAACCTAACAATAACTCTACTACAAAAGTAGGGTTTAAATCCCTTGTCAAGTTTTATTTAAAAAAAAATTCCCATATCAAGTTTAAATAAATAAACAAATAAAAGATTTACTAAACATGTTCGTGGTCAGTTTGTTTTAATATTGAAAGTTACTTCTAAAAATGTTCATGGTCGTTTTTGTCGATTTGAAGAGAAAAAACACCACTCAAATAAAAAGCGTTTATTATTTTTTGGTTAAATTGACCAGTTTTAAATTTGTAAGAGAACTAAACCAAGACAAATCATGTATGATCGGCTTCGTCGGTTTGGCGACATATGAAAATTTTTAGCAGATCTTGTAAAATTAACAAATTTTTTTAAGGACTTTTAGCTAGTTAGGATTTTACTCAAATCATTATAACAAAAGACTACCATTAAGTTTTAAGAAAGATAACAGGCATGAGAAAAGTTTTGGTGGTTTGAAATATGTAAAATAGCTATAACAAACCAATAAAAAGAAATATTTAAAAATTTGGGTATGTTGTGTCCTTCTCTGGAATGGAAGAATCACCTTGCTAGTGGATCTTGTGCTTTCTTTTTTTGGTATTTGGTATTAACTGTTGCCCTTGAACTTGCTACACATTTATATTTTACCTTTTAAATTTTTAATTCTGACAAGTTACACTTTATACTTATAAATTTATAGCAAATTACCTCCATTAATAACAATTTTAATTTTTTGACTGAAATTGACATGTGATTTTCACATGGATTATTAATTTAGAGTATAAAGTGTTTTTTTTTTTTATAAATACTAACCTAAATTTATATTTAAAACATAGTTATTCAAAATTTTCTATTTTAATAAAGGCTTGATTAAACATCTTAATTACAATAAATTCGGGTTGAAAGATAAAAAAAAATGGATATGAACTAGTTATACAATTTATTTAAGGAATAGTATCATCTCTCCTTTACAATTGTGAAATGAGATGCTATTTTTTTTTTTAGTTTGTATTCAGTTCACGATGTTCATTTACTTTTCAAATGTTTGCATTGCAGGGGCATTCTGTGATGCTGTTGTTGTAACTTTTTTTGGTGCATTTTTTTATGTTGGATTCCAATATGTAATTTTTGTTTTTTTGCTCTAATTTTTTGGTCTTTTGGTGATGTTTCCTTTAGTAATTTGATTTTATGACAAATTAAAAATAATCAGGTAGATTCCACTTTGGAACCTGTTGAGTTCAAGGACGGAATCTGGCAGGTTTTAGGACGAAACCTGGCGCGTTCTGTACCGGTGATAAAAAAATGTTTGGCATTTCTTTGTTTCAAAAAAAATATTGAAATCCGGTAGGTTCCACCTTTAAAACCTACCAGGTTACAATCTTGTACCTGACGCCAGCGATCGAAGGCGGTTGATCCTTCTTTATTTCAAAGAAAATATGTTAGAATCTGATAGGTTCTAACTTTAAAACTTACCATATTATAATCCGGCAACTTGCATCGATGACCGGAGGCTGTTGACATTTCTTTGTTTCAAAAAAAAATGTTGGAATTAGTAGATTCCAACTTTGGAACTTACCAGGGTATAGTTCGGCACCTTACGCTAGTGACCATAGGCAATTGACATTTCTTTGTTTTAAAGAAAATATGTTAAAATCTGATAGGTTCTAACTTATACCCCGCGTGGGCAAGCAAACGTAGTTGGCATTTCTTTGTTTTTAAGAAAATATGTTAAAATCTAGTAAGTTACAAAGTAGTTACAATTCGACACTCCACGCTGGTGGCCGGAGACAAATGGTGATTTTTTGTTTCAAAGAAAATATGTAAGAACTTGGTAAATTCTAGCTTTGGATCCTACCAAATTACGCTCCGATGCCCACACCAATGACTGGAGTAAAATACCACATGAAAGAGTAAGAAGAGAGAGTAATTTAAACTTTTAATAAATCATTTTTTTTTAATTAAAGAAAGAAAGGTGACTTAAATTTTTAACAAATCACTTTTTTTAATTAAAATAACAGTTTTTAAAAAAGCCTTTTAGAGACAATCTTGAAAAGGTTATCTTTTAGATGGATATTTCTATAAGTTGCTTTTCTAAAAATATTAAAAAAGCCCAATATTGTACAAGACTCAGCCCAACAAGTAATCTCCTAAGATTAAATTAGGTGAACAACACTTTGTTATTATCACTGTTATGCTTTACACTTTTTACTTTGTTCTTCTCCATTTGATCCATTCCATTTGTCCCTTCTAAAATTGAAAAACAACAACGCAGAAAAAGGTTTTTCTCAATGAGTCATCTAGATAATTGTCCATTATAGAGTATATGGTAAAAAATATATCCACAAACTATTTTATTTGCGCATAGATCCATCAAACGAGGCATAATAACCCTTTCACCCTTTTTTAAGTGGTTTTTTAAATATAGGTGATAAACAATCGGTTCATGTGCAACATTAACACTATTTACTTGGCATCTGTAACCTTCTCTTATTATTTTTGAGTGGTTATGGCAAGCGTTTCCATGAATTGAACTAATATTGATTATAAAAAAAAGTTTTGCACGTGGATAACTTATTAACTGCCCACAAAGAGTTTATTTTTTTATCTAAAAAAGAAATCGGCCACAGAGGGTACTATTGGAAAGTTAAATGAACAAAAATATTATATTTATAAAGAAAGATTATGATAAGACTCTCTAAAAGGTCTTATTGATAACACTTTTCTCTTTTTTTAATGAGGCATTTTTTAAATGTTTGCTTCAAAATCAAGGGTACAAAATCATAGTTTTATAGAAGTAAAAATAGATCCAATTACATTTAATAACAGCCTTTTTTATT
Source organism: Artocarpus hirsutus (assembly GCA_946598075.1). Lineage (NCBI taxonomy): Eukaryota > Viridiplantae > Streptophyta > Magnoliopsida > Rosales > Moraceae > Artocarpus > Artocarpus hirsutus. The sequence goes on along the minus strand of CAMOHE010054706.1, from coordinate 35,526 downwards.
AAAAATTAAAATAATCTTTTCAAAAAAAAATAAAAAACCACTTTGAAAAAAAAAATTACTAAAAAAAGAAAAAATAAAACAAAACCAAAGAAACATGAAAAAAGAACTGCATTCAGCCTACCTCCACGTGTGACGGAATCCGAAGAAGGATTCAACCCTATGTTCCACAGTCACAGGAACTCACCAGAGTCACCAGAGATCGTGACGGAATCGCCATCGTAGGGTCACAAATGCTGCCACTAGGTTTGGCTTCTTCATCGCTACACGTTCCAAGCCTGATGATAGCTTCTCATCGGAGATGTTATTGAGGCCATCATGGGTGTGATGATCACGACAGACCAACACGAGGAGTGTTTGGATTCACGACTAGATCCCGACCTCTGCCTCACAAATCTTGGTCGTGAAATCCAATGACTCCTATTGAAGGTGGAGGAAAAGGTTCACCCAAATCTGTCAAAGGCTAAGGAGATGTTGATTTTAATTTCATAACAATAATTTAGACATGTATTGTAATATTTTCTTATAATATTGTTAGATTGAAGATAATAATATCATAAGTCCGACATTGATTGCTTTGGACGTATCTGTGGGGCAAATGCGCCCGCCCATAGTGACTAGCCCAATAAAGTCCATCCTACTTTCGGTTGAAGAGTTTAAAAGTGGTCCTTTCGAATAAAAACTTCTTTCGCAAAGTGAACCTCCATTTAGCCTGGCACATTTGACTCCTAGGAACCCATATAAAGTCCAGCCCAACCCTTCCAGTTAGAAACAAGCCCAACCCAGCACTTGCTCGGAATCCCATAACGGTTTTTAACTACCATTCCACTACCCAATTTCCATGGCGATTTTCCTGATCTTCAAACCACAAACTTCCACTGCATGGAGAGCAAACCGGACATGTTCTGCAATTCTCAACACTGAAAAAACTCGCCAAAGAAACACACATTTTCTCATCTCACCCCCACTCTTTCTTTTTTCAGTAACTTCTCTTCGTTTCTCCACGCTTTCATTTCCTTTTGTGTTCTTTCTTTTGATTTCTTTTTCAAGAACATGGAAATTCTGAGTCCCGGAGT
>CAMOHE010054706.1:21397-34433 GCA_946598075.1 Artocarpus hirsutus | reverse complement strand
ACCCCTCTTTCCTCATCAATTTGGGCTGTTCATCTTTGCATGTATCAAATGCAATTGGAGTAAACGATATTGTCTCTACAATCTTTGTGCAAGATGCGTATGAAATCAACTATATACAGTCTATTTAGGATTACATCCAGCCAAAAAAAAAAAAAAAAAGTCCATTTAGACATGAAAGAGAAGTTTCATATAAAGTCACTATGAAAGAGCTAGCTCATGTTGCCATATCATGAAAGAATTCGAGATTCGGTAATGCAAAAACAAATGCAATTCATGTCTCAAGTACCAATCAGCTACGAGATGAAAAGAAGTGATGAGATAAGAGACGGGAAGGGGTGTCTTAGAAGGAAGTGCTGAAGAGAAAAGGACGCTTCAAATTAAAGCCCATGACCAAGGAAAGTTAAAACACATTAGCCATAAAAATCATGAATATTACCCAACAATAACTCTACTACAAAAGTAGGGTTTAAATCCCTTGTCAAGTTTTATTTAAAAAAAATTCCCATATCAAGTTTAAATAAATAAACAAATAAAAGATTTACTAAACATGTTCGTGGTCAGTTTGTTTTAATACTGAAAGTTACTTCTAGAAATGTTCATGGTCGTTATTGTCGATTTGAAGAGAAAAAACACCACTCAAATAAAAAGCGTTCATTATTTTTTGGTTAAATTGGCCAGTTTTAAATTTGTAAGAGAACTAAACCAAGACAAATCATGTATGATCAGCTTCGTCGGTTTGGCGACATATGAACATTTTTAGCAGATCTTGTAAAATTAACAATTTTTTTTAAGAACTTTTAGCTAGTTAGGATTTTACTCAAATCATTATAACAAAAGACTACCATTAAGTTTTAAGAAAGATAACAGGCATGAGAAAAGTTTTGGTGGTTTGAAATATCTAAAATAGCTATAAAAAACCAATAAAAAGAAATATTTAAAAATTTGGGTATGTTGTGTCCTTCTCTGGAATGGAAGAAGCACCTTGCTAGTGGATCTTGTGCTTTCTTTTTTTGGTATTTGGCATTAACTGTTGCCCTTGAACTTGCTGTATGTTTATATTTTACCATTTAAATTTTTAATTTTGACAAGTTGCACTTTATACTTATAAATCTGTAGCAAATTACCTCCATTAATAGCAATTTTAATTTTTTGACTAAAATTGATATGTGATTTTCACATGGATTATTAATTAAGAGTATAAAGTGTTTTTTTATATAAATACTAACCCAAATTTATATTTAAAACAGAGCTATTCAAAATTTTCTATTTAACAAAAGCTTGATTAAACATCTTAATTACAATAAATTCAGGTTGAAAGATAAAAAAAATGGATATGAACTAGTTATACAATTTATTTAAGGAATAATATCATCTCTCCTTTACAATTGTGAAATGAGATACTATTTTTTTTTTTTTAGTTTGTATTCAGTTCACGACTATGTTCATTTACTTTTCAAATGTTTGCATTGCAGGGGCATTCTGTGATGCTTTTGTTGTAACTTTTTTTCGTGCATTTTTTTATGTTGGATTCCAATATTTAATTTTTGTTTTTTTGCTCTAATTTTTTGGTTTTTTGGTGATGTTTCCTTTAGTAATTTGATTTTTATGACAAATTAAAAATAATCCGGTAGATTCCACTTTGGAACCTGTTGAGTTCAAGGATGGAATCTGGCAGGTTTTAAGACGGAACCTAGCGCGTTCTATACCAGTGATCAGAAATTGTTGGCATTTCTTTGTTTCAAAAAAAATATTGAAATCCGGTAGGTTCCAACTTTAGAACCTACTAGGTTACAATCTTGCACCCAACGCCAGCGATCGAAGGCGGTTGATTCTTCTTTATTTTAAAGAAAATATGTTAGAATCTGATAGATTCTAACTTTAAAACCTATCATATTACAATCCGGCAACTTGCATCGATGACCAGATGTTGTTGACATTTCTTTGTTTCAAAAAAAAATGTTGGAATTAGTAGGTTCTAATTTTGGAACTTACTAGGTTATAGTTTGGCAGCCTATGCTGGCGACCATAGGTAGTTGGCATTTCTTTATTTTAAAAAAAATATATTAAAATCTGATAGGTTCTAACTTGCACCCCACCTCGGCAAGCAGAGATAGTTGGCATTTCTTTGTTTTAAAGAAAATATGTTGAAATCTGGTAGGTTACAAAGTAGTTACAATCCAACACTCCACGTTGGTGACCGGAGGCAGATGGTGATTTTTTGTTTCAAAGAAAATATGTAGGAACTTGGTAAATTCCAAGTTTGGATCCTACCAAATTACGCTTCAATGCTCACGCTGGCGACTGGAGTAAAATACCACATGAAAGAGCGAGAAGGGAGAGTAATTTAGACTTTAAATAAATCATATTTTTTAAATTAAAGAAGAAAAAGTAACTTAGATTTTTAACAAATCACTTTTTTTAATTAAAATAACAGTTTTAAAAATAGCCTTTTAAGAGACAATCTTGAAAAGGTGATCTTTTAGATGGATATTTCTGTAAGTTGCTTTTTCTAAAAATATTAAAATAGCCCAATATTGTACAAGACTCAGCTCAACAAGTAATCTCCTTAGAGTAAATTAGGTGTGTACCACTTTTTTTATTGCCACTGTTATGCTTTACACTTTTTTCTTCTCCATTTGATCCATTCCATTTGTCACTTCTAAAATTGAAAAACAACAACGCAGAAAAAGGTTTTTCTCAATGAGTCATCTGTATAATTGTCCATTATAGAGTATGTGGTAAAAAATATATCCACAAACTATTTTTATTTGCACATAGATCCATCAAACGAGGCATAATAACCCTTTTTCACCCTTTTTTAAGTGGTTTTTTAAAAATAGGTGATAAACAATCGGTTCATGTGCAACATTAACACTATTCACTTGGCATCTGTAACCTTCTTTTATTATTTTTGAGTGGTTATGGCAAGCGTTTCCATGAATTGAACTAATATTGATTATAAAAAAAAGTTTTGCACGTGGATAACTTATTAACTGCCCACAAAGAGTTTATATTTTTCTTTAAAAAAGAAATCGGCCACAGAGGGTACCATTGGAAAGTTAAATGAACAAAAATGGAATAATTATAAAGAAAGACTTGATAAGACTCTCTAAAAGGTCTCAATGATAAGACTTTTCTTTTTTTTTAATGAGGCATTTTTTAAATGTTTGGTTCAAAATCAAGGGTACAAAATCATAGTCTTATAGAAGTAAAAATAGATCCAATTACATTTAATAACAGCCTTTTTTATTAAAAATTAAAAAAAATCTTTTCAAAAAAAATTAAAAAACCACTTTGAAAAAAAAAAACTTACTAAAAAAAGAAAAAATAAAACAAAACCAAAGAAACATGAAAAAGAACTGCAGCCAGCCTACCTCCACGTGTGACGGAATCCGAAGAAGGATTCAACCCTATGTTCCACAGTCACAGGAACTCACCAGAGTCACCAGAGATCGCGATGGAATCGCCATCATAGGGTCACAAATGCTGCCACTAGGTTTGGCTTCTTCATCGCTACACATTCCAAGCCTGATGATAGCTTCTCATCGTAGATGTTGTTGAGGCCATCATGGGTGTGATGATCACGACAGACCAACGCGAGGAGTGTCTTGATTCACGACTAGATCCCGACCTCTGCCTCACAAATCTTGGTCGTGAAATCCAATGACTCCTATTGAAGGTGGAGGAAAAGGTTCACCCAAATCTATCAAAGGCTGAGGAGATGTTGTTGATTTTAATTTCATAATAATAATTTGGACATGTATTGTAATGTTTTTTCATAATATTGTTAGATTGAAGATAATAATATCATAAGTCCGACATTGATTGCTTTGGACGTATCCGTGGGGCAAATGCGCCCGCCCATAGTGACTAGCCCAATAAAGTCCATCCTGCTTTCGGTTGCAGAGTTTAAAAGTAGTCCTTTCGAGTAAAAACTTCTTTCGCAAAGTGAACCTCCATTTAGCCTGGCCCATTTGACTCCTAGGAACCCATATAAAGTCCAGCCCAACCCTTCCAGTTAGAAACAAGCCCAACCGAGCACTTGCTCTGAATCCCATAACGGTTTTTAACTACCATTCCACTACCCAATTTCCATGGCGATTTTCCTGATCTTCAAACCACAAACTTCCACTGCATGGAGAGCAAACCGGACATGTTCTGCAATTCTCAACACTGAAAAAACTCGCCAAAGAAACACACATTTTCTCATCTCACCCCCACTCTTTCTTTTTTCAGTAACTTCTCTTCGTTTCTCCACGCTTTCATTTCCTTTTGTGTTCTTTCTTTTGATTTCTTTTTCAAGAACATGGAAATTCTGAGTCCCGGAGTTCTCGTGAAGCTTCTTGAATGAATGAGGAACGACAAAACAAAGTTGAACAACAACAAGAACGTTCTGATGTTGCTCCAAATCCGAAGCATAGTTCCGGTCTTGGCAGAGGGTGATGATGGTCATCTCTGGCCTAAGCAGGGGTTTTACTTGGAAGTCTCAGATTCTTCACACACTATGTATGTCTCTTTGCCTCATGAACAAGACAACATGGTTCTTTGTGACGAACTGTGGCTCAGGCACTTGATATTTGTTGAGAAGATCGAGAAAGGCAATCCAGTGCCGGTGCTTAGATGAATTAGGGCTGTCCCGGGCCGATTCTTGTGTGTTGGAAAACCTGAAGATCTTGTTTCTGTGGGTGATTTATCAAGTGTATTCGAAGTGGGGAAGAAACCGAGGGAAAAGTTTAATTCTTTTAGTGCCTTGAAAGCCGGCATTAATGGGAACAGAAAAGATTGTTGTAAGTCAAGAAATTGTGATGTTAATAGTCAAGTTTCTAACGTGATGAAAGAGTTTGGTAGAGATTTTGATTACCCTAGTACAATGTTGTCTTCCTTGTCCGCACTGACAATCAAGAGAAGAAGCTGGCATGGTGTAGGGATTTCGGGTCGCTTGGGGTCCTCAAAGCCTGGAATGAAGCCAACTGCTCGTAGGCGAAGTGCTTGTGTGAGTGTCCTCATCTCAAATTCTTGTCAGCCATTTGATCTTTGTCAATTTAAAATAGTAGACTATGTACAATACTCAAATAGTTGAAAATTGAAATGGAGATTTTGCCAAGCGCTAATGTGTGGTATGAGATAAGTTTTTGGGCTGATATGTAATTTAATATAATTTTTATTTTCTGAATTAACAGCCATCTTCAATTCAGTCTAATATGTTTGATAGTTCTAGTGACAACCCGAGCTCGAAAACAAAAACTTCGAGATTAGTCAAAAGTTCTAGCAAGAGTAGAATTTGCACCAAGTCTGTCAAAAATTGTGAGGAGTCCTTAGACCAAACATTGACATTTAGTTATGTCATAGACAAAGAATTGGCGGAAAGTAAGACTCCATGGAACTCGCTACCCCGGAGCTTAACCAATCTTGGAAAGGTATCTATCTTTTGCGTTTTGCTTCATTCTTGCTTACAAACAAGACTTTTTATGATGTGTTGCCGCGACACGGACACCTAATTCTTTCTGTGCAGGATGTGGAGAGGTGCAGAGATTTTGCCTTCCTTGCTTCAGCGGAGGCTTTGCAAGAGGCTTCCGCAGCCGAAAGATTGCACAAATGCTTTAAGTATGCAATTCTACTAAATTCATGTTTGATACTTTTATATATGCCTACTTGCCAAATTTTTTTAATCTTTTTTCATTGTTTGTTCCTCGTGCTTTGCCAGTACATATTCAGAGCTTAAGTCATCAAAAGAGAAGGAAAAACATTAATCAGTTAATCTGTTCTTCAAACTTCAGGAAGATTTGGCTCAAACAAGACTAATTCTTCAGTCATTGACAGATTCCACCCCATCACTCAGAGCTAATGACACTGATCAAAACGGCCAGAAATCCACTGCGGAAACACTAAAACTCGCGGTGGATAGAAAGAAAAATGCAGGCTTATGGATCAAAGCCGCTTTAGCATCTGATCTTATTCCGCTATCCTTGCCTAGTTTCCAGACCAACGCAACGAAAAAACCGAGTACAGGTAGTGCTAGAAAAACTTAGGACACAACTAGTGTTAGAGAAAAGAAAATTTTTGGTGATGCTCAGGTGGGATTTGATACTCGGAAGGAAGACAATTCACAAGATTGGAATAAGGGTAGTGCTTTGTGTGCTGTTTTAGAGCTGACTAATTCCATGGATGGTGAATGTAGAAAATGGTTCTTGGGCTTTGCTGAGAAGTACTTAGATGAGGTTTTTTAGGAAGTTTTTTACCGTAGATATCTTTATTGGTAATGCATGTTTCTAAATATAAAATATGGTCCAACTTCTCTTAAGACAAAGAAATATGTAAAATTGAGGGGGTTTAATTCTACTAAGATGAAGAAATATGCAAAATTGGCAGGATTTAATGCAAATAATAAAGTATAAAACATAATAATAATTTTTCTAATACATTATTGTATAAGGTGTTTAAAAAAATAGTTTAAACTAAAAATATTAACATAAAAATAATAACATATAAATATTTTACATTATAGAAAGTGTTTTATACTCTTGTTGTTAAAGAGTTTTACACAACACATAAAACCATAGAATTTGTGTTATTAATTGCGAATGGCTTTGCTGTCTACTTTCCTGCACACTCTTTTGATAATGCACGTGCATCTCGCGATGATTCCTTCTAAGTTTGGTACGATGGCATGCTGTCCCATTCTTTTTTTTTTTTTCCCCTCTCGTTAGCCATAAATGTGATTATATAATCGTCCACGCTCAGTGGCCAGCAATAATTTACTGGATAATTTAAATATATGTCGTTGTCTAATATGTTTTGTTTTCTAAAGTAATTGTATTTATTTGCAAGATTAGCAATTTTAGCAGACAAAATCACAAGCCAAATATATATCCTTTAATTCACAAATAGATTTGGAGAGAGGCTTATCTTTTGAGTATTACTGACAGCTTCAATAAAATAATGTTGTAGTTATTAGTAAAATATTAAATCATATCTTCTAAAAAAATTTAATTACATAGGCAAGTTCACTAATATCACTAATTATAATTTACAACAGAGAAAATTTTATTTTTTACCCAAAAAGGAACAAAATTTACTGCCATTTTTTATTGAAAAAAATTTTAGTGCTAATTAAACTTGATAAATATATTCAAGTAGGATTTGTTTAATTTTCGAAAGATGTGACATTAAAATAAGGCCTCTCCATGTACCCAGGTGTCCTTTTAAGATTGGAATAAGCACGTCATCCTTACAAGTGATTGGTCACCAGGGTAATAGTGTACGACTCTGGACAACAAGGGCCGAAAGCTTTTTTTTGAAAAAAGAAAAAGAAATAACACGTCCTTTATTTTTTAGAACTTTAATAATATTTTGGATAATGTATTAGGGGACGATAAAAAAAAAAAAAAAAAGAATCTTCATGGGTTTAAGTGCATGGATTATTACATTTTTTTATTAGGCACGCCAAATTTGAATTGTATTTGATTTTGGTATAATTATAATATTTATATAATTGGGGACAAACAAATATTACCTTTTAACGCAACGATTTCATTGCTGTTCTTATCAAATTATTGGGCTTGTTTGACACACCGTATTATATTATATTGTATTACATTATACAGTGTTATTTTTTACATAATATAGCATTTTGATTTTAAATTTTTAGTTTCAAAGTATTTTTCATACAGCTTGCATAAGATAAACTATCAACTTGCTTTTCTTGATTTTTTTTTCTCAATATATTGTCTCTCGTAGATGGATAAATGGCGCAGAAGAGCCATGCGAGGTTAATACATGTAATAAATTGGAGAGGGACTTGGTATTACATTTATGCATCTGCTCTAATGGAATACGAGTCAGAAAACAAAATCAGTAGTTCTCGAGATCCCAACTTTAGCAAAAAAATATTACTTTATACAGAATGCCTTATTTTGCAAAATAATAATAACAACAATAATAAAATTATTATTATTATTATAGTTTTCAGTCTTAATAACAAATTTTCGCACATCACATGTGATTATATGCGTCGGCAAAAGGCTAAGGTTTGTATTGAATCGTTCCATTCGACAAGGTTTAACGAAACGTGTTTGAACAATTTCAGGAGTCTGCATATTATGGTAATTCATTCAATGAAGTATCTCCAAATTTAGGAAATTATGAGTTTTTTGGGGTCAAACTTTAAGTAAAAAACAAAGAGAAGGAAACAAATTGAACGTCCTAAAAAGGTCATGATAATTTGTGTGAAGATAGGACAAAGAAATAGTTATCAATCAATATGGTTAATTATATCTGCTTATTTAGTCTTATGTAACTTTCTTTTGGCTAAGCAGCTGTTTGATTTTGCTCTTGATCATAACGGCCTTTATCATGAGGGTAATCCTTGGCTGCGAAATTCTACTCCACTAGTGGTTATGAGGTGTATGCATTCTATACAACATGTATATACGCACATATATCTATCTATGACAGGGTCAGAGCCATCTACGGACGAGAGTGGATAGTTGTCCCCTGAATTTTTTTCCTTACAATTTTGTATATGAAGTTTTTATAAATTTTTAATGTTTTGACCCTTCAAAAAAAAAACTACTTCACTCTCTTAAAATTCTACGTCTCTTTTTTTGTCTCACCTCATTAGCTTGTTCACACCCCCATCTTTTGATTACTTTTTCTGGCTCGGCCTGTGGTTGAATACTAAATTCATTTTGTCAATCTTGTCAAGGGGTGATTATGAGAATTTAATTAAGGTCCTCAGTATTGCATTGTCACTGTCAGGACGAACTATTTTGGGAAGCTGCATGGCTTCATACTGCAACAAGTGAGGAGAAATACCCGGAGTTCTTAGAGTAAACGGACAACACAGGTGGGACTAGAACCATGTTTTCATGGGATGACAAGTTTGTTGGTGTGCAGGTCCTCGCTGCAAAGGTAACCTTACCATAATTTGTGTATATAAATACAACATATGTGTATGTGTGATACTGCACATTCTTATTAACATTAATTAAAATCTAATTACAAAGAAAAACTACAATTAAATAAAGGTTAATTTGTAACTGGTAGATCTTTTCCAAAAGAAAAAAAATAAAAAAGAAAAAGTGACGGGTGTATCAGAACTGATTTTTATTCAAACACACACATACACGCTGTGGCAGGCTGTGGGGTCGCTTTTTAAATGTTCAAATTTTACATCTCTCTAAAATTGTCTTAAAATTATTGTCATGTTCGCATCTTATTAGAAATAACTTAATCCCCACCGAATATTTCAAATATATTATTATATATGTCCCTATTCAAATAAAAAAAAAAAACTCTAATTCTTTTTTCATATTGCCTCCACATAAACGAATTTCTTAATTCTACCTCTATATATATTTTCACATTATACTATGCACACAAACTCAGACAATGTATAACAAATAGCGTCTAACTCTACATACAGTTTGAGCTTTAAAAAAATAAATATAAAAGACTTTTATATATTTTGTATGCACGTAAGAACAGAGTCATCCACGGATGAGAGTGGGCATCCGCCTACTAAACATTTTTCTCTTTATAATTTTATATATAAAATTTTAGAAACTTGTGTTTTGTTTTTACTAATATTGTATTTCATTGTCTCTAAAATTAACTCTTTATTTACCTCACCTCGTTAGTTCAGTCACGTCCCTCCTTCTAAATAATTTTTCTGATTCCAGCACTGTGTATATGTGTGCGGCTGGTTTTGAAGTGGAAAGTAGAAAGTTGGAAGGAATACAAGAGCAGGGCAGAGGACTTCATATGCAACTGCATTCAAAAAGAGGGAGTAACATTAAGAAGACTCCTGGGGATTTGCTAAGGTTCAGCAGAGGAATAATCTTCAATACACTACAACTGCTACATTCATTGCTACAGTGTACTCCGACTATTTGGCTACTAAAAATGCCTCTCTTCACTGTCCTCGTGACCTTGTTCAAGCCTCTGATCTACTTTCTTTTGCACAATCCCAGGTAATTATAGTACGGTTTTTTAATTTCTTTTTATAGCAAAATTGTAGGTTTTGCACTGCTAAAAAAGAAAAAATAAACTGGGTCTGCTGTGTTGCTTTGTACTCTTAACTCTATACAGAAGATAATCACTCAGAAGATTGTAGATTAGAATAATATCTGCATATTGAAGTAACAGTTATTTGCATGAGCAGTCACGTAAATCAAGACTTATCTGTTCCACTATTTTCAACTCTCCCGACCTCACAAATTTAAAGCATAGTGTCGGTTTTTTTTTTTTTTTCATTGGTTGTGCTTGCTTATAAATAACTTTGTTTCCCCAATTGTGTTAGGTGGACTGCATAGTGGGTTCAAATCCTAAAAACATGAGCTACATGGCCGGATTGGGTTCAAACCACCCGACCCAAGTACACCACAGGGGAGCGTCCATTGTGTCATCAAGAATGACCCGACGCCTCTCATGCAAGGATGGCTACGACTTGTGGTTCCACAAGAACTCACCTGACCCCAACGTGTTGAATGGAGCAATAGTCGATGGTCCAGATGAGAACGATGGTTACACAGATTCAAGGTCCAACTTCCAAATGGCTGAGCCTGCAACTGTTAACACTACACCGCTAGTTGGTGTTTTGACTCGATTATCATGATTTTCATCGCTCGTATATATTATTATGCAAATTTTGGCTGCAAAGCAGGAGTCGAAGAGAATACGAAATGTAACAAGAATAGTAATGAAGTTGCAGCGCTGTATGCCCTTCCAAATTCTGGGTTTCTATCCTAGTTTTATGCTATAACTATTTTTGGTTCACCCAGAGAAAAAAAATCTTATGGCCCAGCGGTTGGCCCATGAAAATGGCTTTTGCCCTTGTGCAATAGAGGCACTTCAGTGAATTCCAGACATTTATGTAACGTGCGTATGTCAATGACATATAAAATTGGTTGAATCTCAGGTACAGAAAGAGATAGGTAACTTACGAAAGGAAAACCAAAAAGGGATGAAATGATGTCTCGGTCTTTCTGCTCAAGGAAAATGATGACGATTATCCTTTGATGAAAAGTCTAAGATTTATTTAATTTTATTTTATTTAGCAGTTTTAAATTTAAAAATAAGTGCATACGGATAATCAGTAATTCTTCCTTCCTTCTTTGCAGATTTCGTACCTTATTGCATCTAGACTATTGAAGAGCAATTAAATCATTTGGACGGGGCTTGACGACATATTCCCAGCCAGATCATAGCAAACACAACTGTACACTTGAAGTAGGCATGTTTGGCAGTTCCACAACAACGGCAGAACCAAGTTAGAGGGTTTTAATTAACACATATCACGGCATCCACTCTTTTACACCGTTCCGGCACTCCAAACAAACCAGATGTAGTTTGCCACAATGATGTCAACTATTGTCGCAAATCATCATCATTTACGGAGAATGGTGCTTTCGTTTCGTGATAAGTGACCTTTGTACAGCACCCGCAAAAGCATGCTAGATTCTTATCATGCTCAATTGTGTTTAAGCACTTCTTAGCAACAAGTGACGTTCGTACGGTACCCTCAAAGAACGTCTAGCTAATCAGTTAGAATCCACATTGCTTGGTTCTTCGCTTTCCAAGTTTCCATAGCCTATATCCTCCTGTCTTGTAAGAGAACAAACACGAGATAAGTTGGAGAACTTCCATGCTTGTAAATAAGTCCTCCAAATGCGCCTCCAACCAATAAAATTTGAGCAACTCATAAAAGTGGGAGAGAAGTGTGTGAGTTAGCTCTGCATTGATAGCCAACACATCTTCAATCAAAAAGTTCCCGAGAAAACCTCGGACAAGAAACGAGGAAGTTGTGCGACAAAATGGATCAGAGCATGCACATTGACAGTTTGGGGTACAAAATGACAAGACAATCTCAAGAAAGAAGAATGCCATATTCACTTAAAAGAAGTTCAAAATACAGTTGAGATCCAATCATTTACCAATTACACCATTGTTGGAAAATGTCTTAGCTATTTTTTCCAACAGGGCTACAGTGAACTATCACAGCCTATGCGAAGTATATTCCTACGTAAAAGAGCATCCATCGTTCTCAAAAATGTACAAAGTTAAGAACAAAGAACTAAGAGCAGGGTGGTCTCTCTAGAAAGCATTTGGTTTTGCTACCGACAAGTGACAACATCGTACTCAACAAAGTAGCTAATGGCAGAACGGAAGCTGGGAGGGGCACACCACTGTCATGAATAAATCAGTCAATGCCCAAGGTGGAATAAGGTTCATAGCCACCCTGACAATCAAAAAATTCAAGCCGAAAAATGTCTCAGCTCTAACTTTTCAAGAGAAAATGTCAAAACTATGTAAAGATCTTCTCAACTCCCTAAACCAAGATGAAGGAGACATGTTGAAGCCAAGTGATAAGCACATGAAAATATTTATTCCAAATATTTTGAAGGTTTCAGAGTAATAACTTCCCTGCATTTCACCCTTCCACCTAGTTCTCCTTAGTATTGTTGAAAGATGTCACTATTGAATTAAAAAGTTTACTTCCAAGCATTATTTTGTTTCTCTAGTTGAACGTATCAATAAGTAAATGTGGGGCCAACCACAAGCCATCAGCACATCATGCATTAAAAATGAATTTAATTTAGTTTAGGTAGAATGAATTAATTTCATAAGTAATCTCTTCAATCCAATTTTACTGAAATATACTACTCACAGAACAGTCGTCATGAACACGCCATATTGTCTCGCCAAGTAGATTGGCCACTGACAAAATGGTCAGCTGGGGAAAATAGTTCTGCTCAGATACTGGAATGGTATTTGTTATTATCACCTCTTGAAACAAACCACCCGACAGCCTCTCTATTGCAGGAGGACTGCAAAGAAAGAAAATAACAAATTATGTACATGACAAAGACAAACAAATGATCATTGAGCCATTTCTAACAATCACCTAAATTTGATTAAAAAAAAAGTACAGTATAATTGCAGTGTTAATCCAAGTAGTTCGTGTAAGCACTAATCAGTAGTTAAACATATTAAAGTGGGGGGGGGGGGGGGGGGGGGGGGGGGGGGGGGGGGGGGG
>CAMOHE010054706.1:0-14615 GCA_946598075.1 Artocarpus hirsutus | reverse complement strand
TAATCTGTCCATCATATGCCCAATTCTTAAAGGTTTAGACTGACAGTCTCAGATTATTGTTTGCTTATCATACATTCAACAAATATGAACGTAAAGATGACAAGATTTGATATATAAATAATAAATGAATTCTTTATTGATAAAAATATCTCCAAAAACTCATTACATTTTTACTCCTTAGGGCATACATGTCTAACATTAATTTCTCCGCCGCTGATCCTCTGTCTTTCTTCTTCTAGCTCTCTCTCGATCACCTCCAAACGCCTCAAAGCCGGCTAGAACAGATTGTCGCCTCCAATCCCACGAGTATCAGTGCTGGCAACCTTCACCGTCGTTCCACGTCGCGAGCCAAAATGGAGGTATCCCGTTACTCTATGTAGTGTAGTGTTTTTCTTTTTTAATTTGGAATTCACCAACTATAACTTAAATTTTAATAAGACTTAATGTGTAAGCATCTAGTCAAAATTTCTCCCAGCCCAACGATCATTCAAAACAAAAACTGGCATTTTGTTTCTTCCTGTATTGTACTTGATATAAAATTGAAATCTCGATTCCAAGTATTGGTGATGTGCTTAGTTTGTCGCAGGACTTAATGCAACATGTTATTCAAACAGAACAGAAGTTATTCATTAACATAGTATTCTTTTTATTGTCCATGTATGTTTCTACCAACAAAACATTTGTTCAACTAGTACATGTTAGCTTCACAACCAAAAAAAAAAAAAAAAAAAAAGCCTTCCATCTCCCTTGGACTTTTCTCTCATCAACTTGATTTCAAACAACCTATTAACTCAGAACCACAGGGGAAACGGGGGACAGAAGGTACATGTAAAAGATGCTCCCTTCAAAATACTAATTCAAATCCGCAAAAGAAGATGTTACCATAAAATAACTCTAACTGTGATAATTCAAATTAAAGACCAAAAAAGGAAAATATTAACCATTACTATGTTGCATGCAAGACATTTTTATAATTATTAAATAAACACCTACAATCGACGGAAATTAGTAACGATAGTGGCTGATCTGCATGGTAAGAAATCTGAAAATCCTGTGCATGTTAATGAAATAGTTTGAAAGTGCTCACATATATACTGAATTTTGATATAATCCATAGATTAGAGAAACACAACGGACAACATAAGATCCATTCTAAAACATAGCATGTACTAGCATAGTAAAGTACGACCAAACTTATTTAGATTAATTAAAGAATTTCCAAAATTATTCAGGTTATTGCAAGACACTTGTGCAGGGTTAATAGCTAGTGCCGTGAGCACTTGTGCCTCTTGAACCATTAGTATGCAACGTACGAAAATTCCTTCAATCTAGAAAAGATGATTCCCCCTGATCTTAAAGGAAAAGCTAAAGGAATAAAGAAAGTGGTATCTCCACTATCACACCTTTATTTGAAAATGAATCTTTGAAATAATTAAATTTTCTTGTTTTACAAGCCTTGTCCAATTGCTTTCCAAACTAGTTCTCTACCTTACTTTCCTAGCAAGAGACTGAACCGGCATTCCATCTTTAACTCTTCAACCAAGCTCCAGATGAAATTTCGAATCTTTAGGCCAATTAGTAACTCCAAATGCAATTGAAAAGAGTGCTTCCTTTTTGAAGAATTATGTATGCAGACTCCACAGACCATTCTATACTCACGCTGACCATTCTTCCCTTCAAAGTACCCACATTGTAAATTGTGCATGATTCTTGCTTTACAATGGGTGAAAAGTTCCCCATTGCATCAATTATGAGGCGAGATGAGGAAAATAAATTTTCCCTTCAGCAAGTATTGTGACCTATTGTGAGAAGTGGTAAATAAGCATTCAAGTTATTCAACTGTTAATTAACTACTTAAAATCTACAAAGTAAAACATGTATAAATTCATGTTCTTATTCCTAAATTTGAAAATTGATTTGGTGATGTTATTTTCACTCCAAATTCCTGAAGTTATCAAAGGCTTAGGCTTGCCACAAGCTCACCGTCTGTTTCCATTACTCTCTTCTTATTTTTTTATAATTTTTTTTTTTTTTATAAAAAGAGATTTAGATGCATAATACTCTAAAAAAGAACATTTTGTTGTAGAGTCAACTATGGAGATAGGAGCAACTAATGTCAACTAGAATCTAGATAATTTCTTTTTGATTTAGTACCAAAATTTTGGAATTTTGTAAGTTAAGACACTTAATTAGCTAAAGTATCTTCCCTGGATCTAATTTCGAAAAGCTATATTTTAAATTATAGCAATGCATTTCTAATAACATAATGATTTTCTTCAGAAAAGAAAAGCAATACATGTTGAGATTATACAAGAAACAGAGCTCATACTTTGCTTTTTATGGACATTAGTCAACTTAACGAAATATATTAAAAAAAAATTTCATTGCATTATTTGTGATTTGTAAAGTTAAACCTGGAAATAGAACATGCTAAAGTCAACTACTATAAGTTCAATTATTTTTGTTTAGAAACTTAGTTTTGTATATGTTTAGTGGTTCATAGATATGAGTCCTTTGACAATGAAGACCAATTTTTCATAATCATAGCCCAAAAATATGTTGACCATTGCATTTGTTATGTTACCAATTGGTGTTTCTGTGTTTTACAGTTACGATTTAGATTGTTGTTAGAATTATTACAAAGGCAAATCAAACAGAACCCTTAAAACAGAAAATATGTGTTTCATTTTTTTTATTTGAGTGTCGGGGCCTTTCTGATATGCATAGAATGGGGCTATCATTTTTTTTATTTGGATCTGTTTGTGGAATGAATTTTTTAGAAGCTAGATATATATTAATGAGTGGTTTATTATTAGTCAATACATTTGGGAAGAGCTTTATTATTTCATTATCATCCAGATTACTCTTTGGTATTAATTCCACTGTTATTGTTTTTTAAATTTGTTTTCAATTTTAATAAAATTTGTTTTCGTATTGAACAGCCTCCGAGACTAGATCCAGTGTTGAAGACTCAAAAGCACTACAATTGCAGAGTGTTCAAGAAATCAAAATATGAATATTATGCAAAGTTCATTATAGATCATCTGGACCCAGACGATCTGCAGTGGTTCAGAGGCACGTGGCTAAAAATTTTCAACACTCTGGCCAGTTGTTGTGGTCACTGGTGTTGCGGATAGCAGCAGTGAACTCTGCTAATGAATTTTAGATGGTGGTTAATCGTGTTCTAGTTAGGTACACGTTAAAGGATTTTGCGTTGCTAGCAGGATTATTTTGCGATGATGAGTATCTTGTTCTTGATGAAGCAGATGAGGATGAGGGGGATGAGGAGGATAAAGATGATGCTACTCCACCTTTTATGTATAGGCATTGGCCAAAAAACATAGAAATTTCCATCTATGATGTTATCGATAAGGTGGAATAGAATATTAAAGCTGTAAACAATTTAGAGAAGAGGAAGATGAGGCTTTGATTTTGTCGTTGGTGTTTTGATGGCCAACGACAAAAATTGCATAAAAATCAAAGCACAGTTCCTAACTTGGACTGATAACTTAGATGATTTCTATGTCTATCCTTGGGGGCAAGAGTCTTTTAAGTATTTAGTCAAGCAATTGAAAAAGGATATAAGGAGTAAGTGCAGCTCTAGCAACACAACATTCACTTTCAATGAATTTATATATCCATTTGAGGTAATTAAACATGAGCAATTTATATATTAGTTTGTATTTGATATCGCATTTATCATTTTATATTTGATATAATATTTGATCCAAATTTTAATTTTGGTTTAAGTATTTGCCTATAAGCGCATCCTTGCGGTAGCAAACAAATTTGCTACCCCCATTCTGACAAAAGCTCCTGTTCTCCAAATGTGTTGTTAGTAGACAATAAAGTGGAGGGGTGCAGCAAATCCTTCAAGGGTTGAAGTAAGCAATTTAATAGAAGGGTCACAGGTTAGTATCTACCTACTACTCATGTAATTGTTTGTACTAACTAAAACTAATATGGTCATAACAAGAATTTTTTTAATTTGTTTTGTAGGATATTCATAGCATGTTGTTTGCTACAAATGAGGAGATAAGAACCCTGTGGATGGTCAATTTTAGGCCTTTTATGATAAGAATTATTGATCTAATTATAAGCCAATTGACCGAGATTCTTGATTAGGGAGAGCGCGTAGTTTTTGGCCATGAGCATCCAGAGCATGTTTCTCCCTCCATTGATGAAGATGCGCTATCAACTTCTAAACATTAAAATGCTCTTCCTAGAGTACTGCGGCTTAAGAATGAGGTAAAAGCCATCAGGAAAAGCAGGAAGCCATGAGAAAAGAAATGGCTTTGGGGTTTGAGCAGTTGAAACAGCATATTTATGATCAATTCAAACATTAGTCGAACATTATGCTGTCAATGGGACACCAATAGCATCATCACAATGAGGGTTATGACGGGTTTACTACGCCTCAGCTACACACTGCACCCCTGCATGAAAAAGGATTGCCATACTTATCTCCCTCACCTTGTCTCTCACCTTGCACTATGGCTCAGCCTTGCACTACGCCCTCGCCTGAAGATGAATCACCTTTTGTTTCCTTACCTCGCACTATGCCCATACTTGAAGCCAAATCACCACACTTATCGAGCTCACCCAAGGAAGTTTTACCCCAACCTCACAGTATGGCCGTGCCTGAAGATGAATCACCATCCATTCCTTCCTTGCCTTGCATAACACCTTTGCCTTAAGTCAAACCACCTCAATTATCTCAGCCTCCTTTTACAAATTGCACTGATATAGTGGTATACGATGAAGAACCATAGCCACTACAAAATGCAAAGACCGTAGAGGATCAGAAAAATATCATAATATATGCAAATTCCATATACTAATCCCAAAAGAAAATGATTATAGTTTTGTCATATTTATAAAGAACAATGTAATTTTTTGGATTATGTTTGCAGGGCTTGTAGTTGTCTATATCGTGTTTGTAGGTTTTGGATATTGTTTAATATAACTCGTTATGTTGTCAAAATTTTTTTGGAAAAAAAAAAACAAAGCAACTTTTGCTATATTTTGTGCAAATGATTATGAAGAATTGACAAACTTTGTAAACTAATATTGCGAAATAAAAGTACTGATTTTTGTTAATAAGTGTATTTGTAAACTAATATATTTTGGTTGTGGAGAATTGACACACTTTGCATAAGGAAAAGGTCAGTTGGGCCATTTGATGTGCTTCAGCCTGAAATTTTGACAATATCCCTTACAAATTCAAAAAAATGAAATAAAAAAAGAGGTCGATATAAGGTCGATATGGGGTCAATATGAGGTCTACATATGTAGACTCTATGTCAAACCTGTATCGACCTTATGTCAAACCTGTATCTACATAGGGTCTGCATGTGTCGACCCTTGTAGATACAATGTAGACCCCATATGGGGTTGATATGAGGTCTACAGATACCATGTTCACATGGCATTTGATCTATGTTGAGAGAAAAAGACATGTACAAGTTCTTAATCTAATGTTCACAGTTGCAAAAACCTCTCCATCTACAGCATGGAACTCATCGCTATTGAGCTTGTTGCGGAATGAAAGCATTGATTTTTATTAATAAGTGTATTTGTAAACTAATATATTTTAGTTATAGAGAATTGACACACTTTGCATAAGGAAAAGATCAGTTGGGCCATTTGATGTGCCCCAGCCTAAAATTTTGACAATATCCCTTACAAATTCAAAAAAAATGAAATAAAAAAAGATGCCGATGTAAGGTCGATATGAGGTCTACATATGCAGACCCTATGTCGAACCTACATCGACCCTATGTCCCTGTATCTACATGGGGTTTGCATGTGTCAACCCATGTAGATACCATGTAGACCCCATATGGGATTGATATAAGGTCTATAGATACCATGTTCACATGGCATCTGATCTACATTGAGAGAAAAAGGCAAGTACAAGTTCTCACTTTAATGTCCATATTTGTAGAAGCCTCTCGACCTACAATGTGGTACTCATCGATATTGAGCTTGTTGCAGAATAAAAGTACTGATTTTTGTTAATAAGTGTTTATTTGTAAACTAATATATTTTGGTTATAGAGAATTGACACACTTTGTGTAAGGAAAAGATCAGTTAAGCCATTTGATGTGCCCTAGCCTAAAATTTTGACAATATCCCTTACAAATTCAAAAAAAAAAAAAATGAAAAAAAAAAGCGTAGGTCGATGTAAGATCGATATGGGTCAATATGAGGTCTACATATGTAGACCCTATGTCAAAACTGCATCGACCCATATCGACCTCATATAATTCAAAAATTATAGAAAAATTATAATTGTGTAGACCTTATGTTAACCTTGTATCGATCCGTATCGACCCAGGCTTTAGAGTGAGTCCAACTTGACGTGTTCATCTAAAATGTTATATTTGTACAGTCTTTAATTTCATGTGTTAACTCTCATCCTCATAATGGGTTGAATATTAAAGAAGAGCAAGATAATGTTCTTTTGAAAATGTGTATTTTTATGCGATAATTCTTAAACATGGAACAAGTAAAGAAATCCCACATGCATAATTTTTCTTAAAATATGATAATTGTATAGTTATGTATGATCATATGAATTTTTGCTTAAAAAGACAACAAGGTCTACATGGTTCTACATGGGATTGACATGGGGTATACACCCATGCCCCACATGGGTCTACATGGATCTACATGGGATCTGCATGTGTCGACCCATGTAGATATCATGTAGACCCCATATCGACCCCTTTGTACATCTCAAGCTGCAATTTCATTGTAATGAAGTCGATACCATGTAGACCCCACATCGACCCTATTCTTTTGTAATTGCACATCTCATTCAACAGCATTATAAAGAGGTCCATACCATGTATACCCCTGTTCTTTTGTACTTGTATATCTCATTCAACAACATTATAAGGTGGTCGATACCATATAGACTCCATATCGACCATGTTCTTTTGTACTTGTACATCCCATTTAACAGCATTATAAGGATGTCGATACCATGTAGACTTAGACTCCATATCGACCCAGTTCTTTTGAACTTGTACATCTTATTTAACAGCATTATAAGGATGTTGATACCATGTAGACTTAATTTTTAAAGTTTTTTTAAATTCCAATAGCATAAAGACTTAATTTCAACAAAATCTGTAGAAACCCTGTATAGAAACAATATGAAACTACACAATAATAATATTACATGGAAAGTTAACAATTAAGAAATTGAAAACATAAAAAGTCATTATCTCTTAACTAGTTTTTCTTAAAAAATGTTTATTTGTCAACTAATATTATTTGGTTATGGAGAATTGACATAATTTGTATAATGAAAAGATCAGTTGGGCCATTTGATGAGCCCCAGCCTGAAATTTGGACAATATCCCTTACAAATTGTATAAAAAACATGAACAAACAAAGAGGCCAATGTGAGGTCAATATCGGGTCGATATGAGGTCCACATATGTAGACCCCATGTCGTGCCTGTATCAATCTATGTCGACCTCGCATAATTCACAAAATTATAGAAAATTGTATAAATATGTCGACCTTATGTTGACCCTGTATCGACCTATATGGTCGTAAGATTCAGAGTCAATCCCATTTGACGTGTCCATCTAAAATGTTATATTTGTACATTTTTTAATCTCATGTATGAACTCTCATCCTCGTAATGGGTTGAATATTAAAGAAGAGGAAGATGATGTTCTTTTGAAAATGTTCCTTCTTATTCGATGATTCTTAAAAATGGAACAAGTAGAGAAATCCCACATGCATAATTTTTATAAATAGGGTATTACTAAAAAGGAGTGTGTGAAAAATACTAATGATTAACAAAAAAAAAAGAATAAAAAAATGACTAAAAAAACTGCACTGGTAGTAGGTATTTTGGTCACGATGGGGGCCACGCTAAAACCATGAAGGAGGAGGAGCCTTTTGTGATGGTTGCGATGGAGCGATCTCATGACAGACACGGACGGACCATCATAACCTTGCGAGCACAATAGTAGGCCCCTAAACAGCAACTATGATAAAGTCTATAGCAATAGTCGATAAGGCGATGGTGGCAACCTGCAAATTTGACGTTGTCGTCGATGGAATCATGCTGCAACGGGTTTGAGACAAACCCACAATGGTCTTAACTCCTTCGCACCAATTGCCATTGTGACTCCGTTGTAATGAAGGTCGTCCAAGCCATGGAGTTGCAACCTCCCACAAGGTCAGAGGGTTACGACGAAATCACAACTGCCATTCTCGATCTAGGATCATCGGTCAACAAATTTCCTTGGACCCAAGTCTTTTTTGATTTTTGGGTTGCTGTCGACCCATCTTCAAACCTATGGCTGCTTCTTCTTCTTTTTTTTTTTAATTTTTGATTTTGGATTTTAAATGAACCTGGTTTGTTTAGCTTATTTTAAGATTAGTAAGCTTGTTGAATTTTTAACCCTAGGATGTTGAACTAATGGATAGAAAAAGGTTCTCATTACTAAGACCTTTTAGAGGGCCTCATTATAGCATTTTCAAATAAAGAAGGGGATTTTTTGGAAACCATATTTGTGCTAAGAATTAGTAAATAATATCACATGTTTTCAAAATGTGTAATAAATAACATATTATAAGAAATTGAGAACAAAATCTCCAAAATACGCTTATCTTTTTCTCATCTTACTACAAGAAAACAGACCTTTAGCTACCATAGATTTGGTAGCAGAAACCCTTGTTTTTGATTGCCAAATGTTTCATCTACTAAAAAATCGTGGTAGCTAAAAGTTTTTGCTACCAAAATTCTTTAAGTAGGAAAATATTCTGCTACCAAAAACTGATAGCCGAAGCTCAAAAATTTGGTTTGTAAAAGTGGATGAGTACCATTTTGCTGCTAAAGTTTGGTAGCTAAAACATTTTTGTAGCAAATAAAGTATAATTAATTACCAAAATTTTTTAATAGAGGCCCCTTTTTGGTAGCCAATAGTTTATGGTACCAAAAATCATGGTAGCTAAAAGTTTTTGCTATCAAAATACTTTTGGAAGCAAAAACAATGCACTACAAAAAATGGGTAGCCAAATTTTTAAAATTTAGTTTTTAAAAGTGAACTTGATGTGTAATTTTGCCACCAAAGTATGGTAGCTAAAACGTTTTGATCGCGACATATTTTTGCTACCAAAGACTTTAATAGTTAAATGTTTTCGCTACCAAAATACTTAGTCCCGAAAACCCATTGGAAGCTAAAACTTCAAGCATCGGCTACCAAAATTTTGGTAGGGAAAAGTTTTTGCTACCAATATATTTGTTAATGGTATGGTTTTATGACCAAAACTCTTAGTAACAGATACTTATCTGGTCATTAAAGAATGGTTGAATCTGCTACTAAAAGTTTGGTAGCAAAGGGTATTAGCTACCAATTGTTTGGTAGCAAAATTGTGTAAGTTTTACTATAAAAATATATATTATTGGGTAGCAAAATCGTATTTCATTTGGTGGCAAAATTGGAAGCAAAACCTTGTTTTTTTCACAAATATATACACGAAAATAAAATTAAAGATGACAAATTTTGAAATCAACATGTATCCTATTAATAGCTTCAACATGACTCAACACAGTTAAGAATCCATAGCAAATCTTCCAACAGTCATACTCGAAATTTATTTACTATTAATCAATACATAAGTCCTAAACTAGCAAAAATACTTAACAAACTGGGGTTGGCGAAGGCGGCAGTGGTTGGTCCGAGTCTTGATGCAAAGGACGAAGGATGCTCTGAGGTAGATTAAGTTGTCGAAGAAGTCTCTCAATCACCTCATTTGTTTTCTTGTTTTGGGAATCTGTTGTTTTATATAGGCCTCTATTTCTATAAATTGATGTTGGTTGTCCTCAAGTTCCTTTTGAAGATTCTGTATCGTTTCTTCTTGTGCATTTCCTCTAGAACTTTGGGACTTTTTTCTTTGTACAGGACCTGTGCTACGCTTAAAACCATACCTTGTATTTGTTCACTTGACAAAACTTGAGAATAAATCTCTTCCTCCGCCTCAGATTCAAGTTGTGAGCCCTCTGGTAATTGACCCAATCATTCATTACGAGCAGCTATCATTTTGTTCTGCATTATTTAAAATGATACAAACTTATAAACAAAAATCAAGTATATAAATGAAACAAAATGATGAAGATTGAAACATTCATACATATTCTTCTTCGACTTGGCTGGTTAGCCAGCCTCTTTTGGCAGTCCAATAAGTATTTTTGAATACCTCAAAGTATCCTTCAGAGGTCCTATCATTTGATTAAGACTGCGTGTTCTACATGAAGAACTTGTAAATATGTTAATCTACATAAGTTTTTAGATTGAAAAGATAATTCTTTCAAGGAGATGATATCTGAACATCCTCCAAATGTTGGATAAAAGGTTTAGAGCTGCAAACATGTTTGTTGGTGCCTTTTGCTTTATTATTAGAGGCAATCTTCGACCTATGCTGTGAATGAGAAAAAAACGTTAAATGCAACACAATTGCTTAAAAGTCTACATTAATTTCGGCAGCATCTCCCACTGTAATGTCAACCCACCCAAGAAATACATTACATAATAAACTGTAAATAAGACTCCAACGGTCCACAATTTCTCAAGATGAACTTAAATATAAAAATTCACACAGTCAAGTCCATATATTTATTCACCTGCCATTTTGTATTAGCAAAGCACTCATCAATCATCTGTTTCCAGTCTTCTTCCTTGCTGTACTTTTTCGGTGGATTTTCCATGGGATCTTTTCCATGCTTAATGTAGTCTTTGTATCTGTTATGACACCCTATACCTGTATTATTTGAACCACTCGAAAAAGTAATAGTCCACAACGTCTTTCAAATACGGATTTTCTTCCAAATCTGTATTAAATAGTTCCTGAATGCATAAATTTATTAAGATTCTTATTAGATACACTATAATAATTAGTAATTGGTAGGAGAAAATGTACCTTGAAACGGTCTCTGCATTCTTCTTTCTTATCATCCGGAACCTTACCCCAGCCACTTTGTTTGAGTGAAGCATGTTGGCATACGGTCATACCGATTTAGTTTGAAAACTTTGCAGCATATTTTTCACTAACTCGCACTTCTGTTTTCCTAAAATATACTCACACTTTCCCTTCCTTGGCCCCCATTTTTTGAATTTCATTCCTGCGAGTATCTCCACGAACATTAGAAACTTGTGCGGTTTAGAAACAAATAAGTCGATGTAGAATAATATTAAAAGATAGAAATGAAGTTCAACTAAAGATAATCTTACATTGTTCATCCATCACTTGGTCCTCGTGATCATGTTCTTCCTCATTAATGTGCCTAATTTGTCCCAAAGGATTTCAGGATAAATCTATAGTTCCTGTTAGTTATGATTGAGTAGCAGGTATGAGCGCAGGTGACGTTTGAGCTATTCGATTGCATGCTAGTGACGGTAGTTGTATGACGGACGCCTCTCGATGGTGGTGGAGTGTCTGTCGACGGTGGATGGGTGTCTGTCGACGATGGTTGAGTGTTTGTCGAATGAGCAGTTACGTGTTCTGGAATTGGCACAAGAGCTAAATCACAGTCTCTTTCTACTAGTCATAAATAATATCCTGAAACAATTCAAACGCAAGATTAAAAATGGAGAAATAATAGAGAGATAAGTTAAATTAAGACAAAGTACAATTGTTTCACATACTTACACTAGATTTTTTAAATTTACTTAATATGCAACCTACTCTCCCTAATAATCTCATCTATATTAAAATGACAACAATTTTGTCAAAATAAATAATTAAGATCCTTGAATATATAAAACAAATCTTTTTATTTTTTTTACGCTTTTCTCATATGCAAAAAAGTTTTCACCCTCCTCAACTTTTTCTTAAGCTATTAACTCTCTTTCCTATTTCTTTTTATTTATTTCCCTCCGATGTCCTTCTATTCCTTTTCTTTTCTATTTTTTTTTTCTATCTCTTTTTTTCCCATTCCAGATTCCACAAAAATATACTATGTATTTCTTTTCTCTTTTATCCCATCTTCTCTATTAGACTTTCTTTCTATAGATTTATTTTTCACAACTACAGCTTATGATGTATCGTTCTTATACATGTCAAGATCGCTGCCAAAATAATAATAATAATAATAATGTCTGCTTTTCAATTACCCGTGTATATAAAACATCTCTTCTGAAATTTCAGTTCTAAAACTGAAAAGAGATTAATTGATTTTGGAACCAGACCATCAAGCCCAAAAGATTTTAGAATTAAAAGATCCCTTGACGAATTAGACACGGAATCATTATGTATATAAAACATTCATATATATTGTTGGGGGATTTCCCACTCCACCAATAGGAATGCAACATGTGTCATCTAGTTTGGGGAAGTATCGATATTCGACTGGGTATCTCAACCAAGGAAGCCATGTTGGAAAAATAGAACGCAATGGAATTTTAAAAAATTTTATATCAGAGTATTTTCTAAAACACAAGTTTGACATACTATATGCATAAATTACCTAAATCTTACTAACCTCGTTTGTCGAAAAGCTCCCGCAATATGTGAAGAGAAGGGCGTTATAGAAGGATCTTAACCAACAGGCCTTCTTTGCTATTCTCTATCCACGACTGGTGTGTGTGTGGGCATATTCATACAGCTCTTCTACAAGTGACTCTCCTTCCAACCAATTGAGGACACCTAGAACTAAGGTTCATGATTTGTGAACAATGGCTCTTAGAGGGTAGTATAGAGTGCTCATTCTTAATTCCTCAATTGATCTAAATAACTTATGAGTCTCATTCTCTATTTATAGATGATGGGCTCAGGAGTTAGTCCTTATTAGACAAGTCCTCAAAAATTCGAATCAGGATCAAATCAGGATCAATATCTGATAAAATTCGCGTCTAAAACGTGTGATCAAAAATCACTCGGTCGGCAAGCTGAATTGGCTGATAGGCCTGCTGAACTTACTCCATCAGCAGGCCCAACCTGAAGATTAGCCTGCTGAACTTACGATAAATGATCGCTGCAAATCTTTTATTTTCCACTCGAGATTCTTGGGATAGAGCCTCAGTTTTAATTCATAACCCAATAGATAAGTTATCTAATTAAAACAGTCATATCTAGATAATCTCTAAGAAAATAAATACTCTTAATAATTCAACAAGTTTATCTTGAATTAATTTATTCAAAATTAATCCAACCAATAAACAAACATGAATTATCTGATCTTGATAATTCAACAAATTTATCTTGAATTAATTTTTCACAAAGTTAATTCAACCAATAAATAAACATAAATTATCTGATCCTATCGAATTTCAACCAATTTGATAATTTGTCATTAGTCACCAATTTATTGAAAAAGCATGCCGTATCATTATAGTATTTATTATGAGCTAGCAAATGGGATTTGATGGACCTATACAATTAAAACTCCCGATAATTATGAAACCCAATATCCCATTATACATTTCATAATTATCAACCTTAACACCACTCCACTAAAAGCTTAGACTTGCACTCTCGAACTATATAGAATTACGAAGTCCGAATAGCTAAGTCTCTATGACATTTCATAATGCATTGTATCCCCATAGGATTATCCATAACAACTTAAGGATAAATTCTGTTTTACCTTTCCAATTATGTTTCTCTTACATTCTATTATCTTACTATCCGAAAACTTACTATCCAAAGACAGTATATCATTCGGTTACACCTATATATCCAAATGGTTGAGTGCTCCAGTTTTTTAATTACAGTATAACGCATATAAGAGGATATCAACGAATCCTAAAGAGAAGCTATGGATTCCATATCTATAAATAACAAATCTACACTATCAAGAGTCATGTCTCCAACGTACCGGTATATGTACTAACATAAAATGTAGATGTCACCATTTGGTACATCAAAAAGCATAAGTTAAGACAACGGGCCCATTATTCATCTCAAGATTAAGATACAACACATATGATTATCTAAAGTGAATTGATTTGCCAAGACAGAATTTTTAATCCAAATCAATTACAATTTATGTCCCGATCCAAAGCATCATTACCTATGACAATGCACTAATGTTTCTATTCATGGAGTCCACCTTTGATGGTTAAGACAAACCATCTCCCATTGGGGATATGGACAACGTAACAATCTTTGCATAAATAAAGCACCTAACTTTATTCTTTCAATTGCGGATCTTATAATTTAGACCATCACATTTAAAATCATGTCTTCCGCATAAGCTGTCCATTATATGCCTAATTCTAAAGGTTTAGACTAACAGTCTCAGACTTTTGTTTACATGTCATACATTCAACAAATATGAATGTAAAAAACACAACAATTTGGTATATGAATAATAAATAAACTTTTATTGATAAAAATTATTCCAAAAACATATTACATTTTAACTCCTTAGGACATATATGTCTAACAATCTCCTACTTACACTAAGTGAGTAAATATGACAAATCTCGAATCCTCATAGCTTCCACATGCCTCTCAAAGACTTTGCCAGTAAGTGTCTTTGTGAATGGATCAGTTAAATTGTCCTCTGACGCGATTTTGCATATAGCGATATGCCTGCCTTTTACGAAGTCCTTTATCATATGATACTTCTGATCAATATGCTT
>CAMOHE010054705.1:54502-72644 GCA_946598075.1 Artocarpus hirsutus | reverse complement strand
TGTGCAGGTAAATTCTTTCTAGATGAGAGTTCAGATAAAAAAAGGTGTTAAGTAAGGGTGTAAATATGAAACAAAACTTAAAAATGATAAAATTTTATTTTTGCCCCTAAAAGTGACCCATGTGCAAATCACCCGTGCGTAATTCTGCCTATTTGAATGGAAAATCAAAAATTTAAGAGATAAAATAAAGAGTAATGAAAGTTTAGAGCAAAATGGATAAAATGATAATTTTTAAGGTTTAAGGGGACAAAGGGAGAGAGTTTCAAAGTTTAAAGGCTATTAGTGTTAATAACCTTTATCTTTTTAAAAAGCTAAATAGTTTTTCTTTTTTTCCTTTTCTTTGAAAATAAGCTAAAGAGTGTTAAGAAAGGCAAGCAAGTAGGTTTTGTACTTAAATTCATTAAGAATTCAAAAAAAAAAAAAATAAAGTTTGTACAAAAGCAACAAACAAATTTGAATGGTTTACAATTACAATAAAATCAGCATGAAGATCACTTGATTGAGTTATGCAGGGGCATTCTGTTTCTACGGTTTGTTTTGCCGCTAAACAGCGTTGATATATTTGAGAGAGATGATTTATGTAATTTCAGACCTTGTTGAGAATTTCTCTTCCATTAATCCAAAAAAAAAAAAAAAAAAAAATCATTTTATCTTTATGACGAATTGCGTCATTGTTGATCAAACTATTAATTTTGACGTCTCCTCGTTTAATTAGCCATGTATAATTCATCTCCTTTCTGGCTTCGTTTTCTCCAAACAAATTTGAAGACAACATTACTTCAGAAAAGTCACGTAACAAACAAAGGGTAATATTATGCGACTAAAACTCTAACAAACAACGCCCGCGAAAAAATATTCTAGCTTAGAATTGGAGATTTCGTAGTTAAAAGTACATGTTTTTGACGTTTCAAGACATTTGCTATTGATCATTGACTGATTTTTTAATAACTTGTTGCAAAATCGAATGTGGTCATTGATTAGTAAAATTGATCATACTTTGTTTTGAGGGAAAAAATGTTCATAATTTCTTTTCGCAGCAGGTAAAACAATAATATTCACAATTGAAACAAGCGTAATCTGCTCTCCCAAGGGAGCCAATCATGAAATTATCATTTCCTTTTCTTCATGAAAAAAAGTTGACATGCTATGAGTTCTTTACACGAAAGTAGCAGATATCAACAAACCATATAACGATTGAATATCATGGAACTATCATTTTCAATTTTTATGAATAAAAAAAAGGTGCAACAAAAGATTGAGGTATTTCATATATAGTAATCTATTTTTATGGTCAATATTTAATATTTTTCTATTAAAATCAAACAATATATTTTATATGTGTGTGTACGTAGTCCATATATGTTTATGAGCCACTACGTTTGTTACTGGTAAAAAAGCTAAAAAATACGCAAGATCACAAACAGCATCTCTAATTCTTAAGTTTGAGTTTAAATTGTAGCAAATTAAATTTTAGGAGAGAAAATATTATAACGAAATAAGTTTGGCTTAAGAATTTGGTTCAAATTCATTTCCTGTACATCCTCTAAGTTGTTGCTTTCATATATAAGATCACGCATTTTTTTGTCTCATGTCGATTTTTTTCTATTAGAATTTTTCATTCGAGAGCTTTAATGAGATATTTTCTGCCTATATTTTGAGTGGAAGACCGTAATATTTCATCTTCTAACTTGAAAGTTTTAGAAGGTTTACACTTTCTTTTGAGTTTGCATTGGCCTTTATGTCTCTTTATTGTGTACGTGTTGTGTCCTTTATGTTAGTTCAGTCTTCATTTTTATTTAATTCCAACTTTTTATTTTTGTAAATTGAGTTGGAGCTTGGCACGTGGGGTTGAGACCTTTAGTGAGTGCTAACCTTATTGCAATGTACTAGTTTTTTTTTTTTTTCATGGGAAAAAAATTGAATCCTTATGACTAATTAATATATAGTTTCGATTTGCAAATCCATGATAACAATTGTAAATTTAAAAGGGTGATTGGCAAAATCAGTTTTAAGTAAAACTTTTGGTTGCTACATAATAAAGCTTTTATGTATTATAATGATCGAAAAAGTGAACTAAAGAGTAAAGCTCTTATATGTTACACACCTAGTTGTGTATGTTTTTGACGTTTTGAGACTTTTGCTATATAAATAAATTAATTTTTTTTATAACGTATATTGCAAAATTTAATGTGATAATTAATAAGACATTTTTTTCATTGTAAAAACGTTCATAATTGGAACAAGCACAATCGGAGCACACAAGACAAAACCATGAGTTCATGACGTCCGTATGTCATGTAATTATCATGTTCTTTTCTCATCAAAAGTAAGTGACATATTATGAGTTGTTTACGCGAAAGGGATGAACCATGACGGTTGTATATCATGAAATTATCATTTCCCTTTTTTATAAAAAAAAAAATTACGTGTTATGAGTTCTTTACTCAAAAGTGGCAGATGTTGATTCAATCGCATTCAAAATATAAAAACACTTGCAAAAAAATTTGAAAGATTTCATTTATAATAATTTATAGTTATGGCTAATAAATGTATAAAGAAACTATATTAGAATTTCATTACAATTAACCAGTAGGTGAAATTCTTGTAAAAATAATTACAATGTTTTTTTTTAGAAAGTTTAATATCCACTATCATGTCCCACGCTGTTACTGGACTATAGGTGATTACAATTATATATATCCACATTAATGTTTCTTTAGCAAGTTTTTTTTTAATGATAAAAGTCTTTTACTTTAATAACCAGAATCATATATATATACAATGTTTCTAGGTTTTTTTTTACTTGTCAAAAAAAGTTCTTTTAATCATAACTAAAATTAGCATCAATTACAAATATTAGAGGATTTTTTTTTTCATATTTAAGGGACAATTATCCGTGATATAACATTCTGGAAAATGACGTACCTCCAAAGGTACAACTATACAAAAAGAATTTTTGTGAAATTATGAAATGCCTCTAAAATTGCCCAACGACCTTCGTACAAGCAATTTAATTAAGGGTGTACTTAGGCTAGAAGCACGCATCCACTATTGAGTGGTAATACTACCACTCACCCTCCCCTCCCCCTCCTCCCTTGTATCAAAAAAAAAAAAAATATTACAATATTCCAACGGATAAAATGCACAAATTGGAGGAAAACATATATATTACAATAAAATAAAAAACCATTATATACTTCGTAGCGGGAAGAATCAATATTTTAGAAATGTCAACAACTCTCAATGGCGGAGGCAGAAAAAATTTTCAAAGGGAGTAATATGAAAAAACTAAAGATAACTTTTGATTGAATGAAGATATAGTTGTAAATTTGAGGGCGAAGTCAAATTTTCTACAAAAGGAGACATACTGTTGTTATCAGTTTTGCATGTGCATGTGAAGTACTTGTACTTGAAAAATTAAAACTTCCAAACTTCCTCCCAAAAAAAAAAAAAAATCCAAACCAATTGGAACATAATAGATAACAAAGACTGACGGCGACACGCCAAAAACTAATTAAAGAAAAATAAAAAATTGATCCCTTCGTTGTGCATGGGATATGGTCCTCAAACTATCCACATCATTGCATCGTTTATTTTTCATTTTCTTTTCTGTTTAAACGGCACATAAGTGTACTATATATTATGGTTTTGTTTTGCTATCTAATTTAAATTTATTAGGTTTAATTACTACAGTGTGAATTTTTTACATTTTACAATATAAAATAAAAATTTTGCTACAATATAAAGTTTTTATATATTACGATGTTTTGGTTCTAACTTGTAGTTCATTTTACTGTTAAAATATTGATTAGGAACTGAATCTCTAGATTGAGATCTGGTTAGGAAGGATCAAATAAATCTAAACATACAGAATACGAATCAATGTAGAAAAAGATATGTAAGGATTTTAAAATGGTTCCACTAAACAAAAGCCTAATTTCACTATGGTTGCCGAGGTTTTTGTTATATTTCTGGGATTACACACTCAAACTCTCTAATGTGCTCTCTTCATATAAAATGTAAACAAGAAAAATATAAAGTCTCGTAAAAGAATAGCAGTTTGAATCCTTGCTCGGTTCTATTGTTCTCTATAGGAGTCTTCTGATGCTAATAAATGTCGGGTTGGTTCACCCCATGTTTTCCAAGTTTGGATCCATAATTGCCATCTTCTCCTTATATTGAGATCATGGATCTCATGCCTTGGTACTCGAGAACTACAAGATGATGGTTACATGGGCGGTTACTTTGGATACTCGATCATCATAGGATGTTGATTGATTGAGACTAGTTAGCTTTCTAGCACATTTAAGAGGGACACGAGCCCATTTGCACGTTGAAGAAGGCATGGCCTTGCTCATGGGCACGGATTTGATTACATGTTGAAGAAGGAAATGGCCTCTCATGTTGAGGAGGGATATGGTCTTACTTGCATGTTGATCGCTCACATGTTGAGGGACATGGACTTACTCGCTGATTGAGAAAGGACATGGCATTGCTCTCAAGTTAAGGAGGCGCATGGCCTTGCACATTGAGAAAGGATATGATTTTACTTGCATGTTAAAGAAGACGTGGCCATTCTTACATGTTGAAGAGAATATGGCCCTGCCCTCATGTTGAGGAAGGACAGGGCCTCTCTTTCATATGGACAAGGTCATAACCTTGCTCATATGTTGAGGAGTGATCACATGACATTTCTCAACCGTTATCTCATCCTTCGCCTATCATCACTAGAGCCTCTTACATGAGTAAAAAAATGTAAAATTTGAGCTCTTAATTTCTATTTAAATGACATTGAAGGCTGACCTTGAATGGTAAAAATTAAAGTATAAAACTCATTGTAAATAATGGCTACATTCAACACTTCACATTTATAGACCGATTGAGAAATGAATTTGAATAAAAAAGTTTGAATTTGAACTATAGCAAATTAAATTTTGCGAGGACAACCATTTCAGTGAAATGAGTTAGAACCAAGAATTTTTTGTTCAAACTCATTTTCCGAACATCCACTTAATTGTTGCTTTAATAAGATCATGCATTTTTTTTTTTTTTGTCTCAAGGAAATTTTTTTTTCTATCAGAATTTTTTATTTTATAGTCTGACATTATTCAGAAACAAGAGGTATAGTATATTATATAATTAATACTCTTAAAAGATAACTAGAAATTACGCTTGCACCAGCTGTAGTAGCAGATCTAAACCCCTTTCGCATTTTCAAGCACATCTTTTAGAAACCCTAACCTTAAGTCCATGCTTCATATGAAGTGTGACAGTTAATGTTGGGGAAATAGGATGACCTTCCACCACTTGAAGGCGATAATTCTGAAGGATGGCAATTGCAACGACTTTTATTTGAATGATGATCATTTCCTTACCCAAACAAGTCCTTGGTCCATGGTTAAAAACTGCATACTTGTGAGACGGTACGTATAAAAGTCCGCCATTCTGTGGATCAATCCATCTTTCTGGCTTGAATTCCAAGCAATCTTGACACCATATCTCTTTCATCCTTCCCATTGAGTAAAAAGATATCAAAACTCTTAGTCTTTCGCCTTAAATGGTGACCACTAGGAAGAATGTCTGCCTCAACTGCAGTTTTGTGGTTGAAAGGTACTGATGGGTAGAGTCGAAATGTCTCGTATAATGTTGCTTGTAGATAAACCAATTTATTGAGATCCTCCACACCATAAAGTTCGCATTTGCAACCTTTTTCCGGCAAGTTCTCTTTCATTTCTGCAAGAATTTTGCTCTCTACAGATGGGTGAGTCGCAATAAGCCAGAAGAACCAAGCGAGACCTGCATTCGAAGTGTCTCCGCCTGCTGCAATGAAGTTCAACGCTACAGTCTTTAGAAAGTTATCAGAATAGGAATTTTCTCTCTCCTCCATATAAATTGACATCAGATTAGCTTCTTCATACTCCTTTTCGTTTTGATCTACTATATCGACTTAATTGTTCTCGTTTTAAGGAGAGGCACCGGTAATTAAAATCATCAAAGATTTTCACTGCTTTACTGAGCTTTCTCTCAGCTCCAATCTGAAGCCACTTCTGCAACTCCCAGACGTGTCGTCGAAGGATGTGACATCGAAAAAAACTCTCTTGGATCACCTCAAAGCCTTCTGGTATTCGACAATCGAGAATTTAAAAGTGTGGGAAGCTGGATCGAGGCCGAAAATCAGGTAGAACGACTTGTCGAAACCAATCGTTTTCTGGAATGCTTCTTGTAAGTCAAGTTCCTGTTGATAAATAAGTAACACAACTACTAATATTTATAACACACCATAGCTTAACTTGCAAAATCGTTGTATGACTATGCCCCGTTATACTTAGCGCTGTTAAGCTAGCGAACAGAAAAACCAACGACCGCTACACCTCCAAGTAAAACTCATCACGTTTCAATTCAAACCCTAATATACAAATCAATCAATCCCCAAAACAACCCCTAACGTCAACCCAAAAAAGATAAAAATTTAGGGCATATTGCAACGAGCTAGAAAGTTGAAGGGCGTAAAGTGCCATAGTTAAAAGTTTAATCTAAAAAGTTCAAGGCTCAAAGTGCTAAAAACTCTTTAATTAATAACCCAAAGTTCATAAACGAAGTTGAAATTCGTGCGTAAACAATACGGATGAAAATTTCTAAAAGAAAAAAAGATAAAAATAAGGAAATCGTGGACAAGAAAAATGAAATATGTAGAGAAATTGGTATGCTAGGGAAAGCGTGTACTAGCTTTTTAGTTGTGATGAAGCATATGCAAGAAATGACATAAAACTAAATGCATTTTCCAAAATATTGAAAATACAAATACATAACACTACGTAACACACGAAACATTATTAATGATATCAGTACTAGCTAGCCATGAAGAGATTACGAATAGATACATCTCACTCCAACATTCCCGCTAGTACTACTAGATCTAATATTTCTCTTTTTTATATATTCATTCAAACACGCCTTTTGGAAAACCTAATCTTAAGCCCGTGCTTCATATAAAGAGTGACAGTTAAAGATGGGAAAATAGGATGTCATTCCACCACTTGAAGACGGTAATTCATTAGGATTGCAATTGCAACAACTTTTGTTTGAATCAAAGCCTTGTCTTTACCTAAACAAGTTGTGTGTATTTGTGAGACGGTACAAACAAAAGACTTCCTCTCTTTGGATCAATCCATCTCTCGGGCCTGAACTCCAGACAATCTTTACCCCATATCTCTTCCGTTCTACCCATTGCGTAAAAAGATATCAAATCTCTTCCCTTATGCCTTAGATGGTGACCGCTAGGAAGAGCATCTGCCTCAATTGCAGTTTTGTGATTGAAAGGTAATGCTGCATGGGTAGAGTCGAAATGTCTCATATAACGATGCGTCTAGATAAACCAACTTATTTATATCCTCTACACCATAGAACCCAAATTTGTCATCTTTTTCTGGCAAGTTTTCTTTCATTTCTTCAAGGATTTTGGTTTCATCCAAAGGGTGTGTCGCAACAAGCCAGAAAAACCAAGTGAGAGCCGCATTCGGTGTTTCATCTGCTGCTACAAAGCTTAATGCAACGTCCCTTAGAAACTTTTTAAATTAGGGATTTTCTTTCTCCTCCATATAAATTGCCATCAAGTCCAGCTTGGCGTCCTTTTGATCCTCTTCACTTAATCCGCTATTTGGGCTTAATTGTTCCCGCTTTAGAGAAATGCGTCGGTACATGAAATCATCAAAGATTTTCTCCGCTCTACTAAGCTTTCTCTCAGTTCCAAAAACAATCTGTTGCATTAACTCAAAAGCCTTTCGGTATTCATCTACAGAGAATTTAAAAGTATAAGAAGCTGGTTTGAGGCCGAAAATCACTAAGATTGAATTTTCGAAGCCAATAGTTCTTTGAAATGCTTCTTGTAAATCAACCTGTTAATAAATAAACAAGCGTGTTTAAATATGTTGTGCCAATTTTGTGTCTTAATGTATCTCTTTTCACAGTAATTTAGATGAAATTTAACAACATATCTACATGAATAGAGCTAATAATACTAAAAATACCCAAAAAATTAAGCAATAACGTGAGATGTTAAATTCAAATGGAAACCAATGATACAAGAATATAAGAAACCAAATAAATAAAAGGCTGATCAATTTAATAAGGGTAAAAAATTTGAGGGTTTTGGCACGAAAACTTAATACATATGCTTATTAATTTAGAGTAAAACCTGATGTCTTGTTTCAGAGGCGTGATCAAGAAGTGGGATTAGACTACGCACAACCTTTCTCTGAATAGTCCTGTCAATAAACGAATCAATGTTGCTCTGTCGTCCGTTCCACAACTGGAACATCTTTCTCTGAAGTCTCCACAGATTCGAATCCGCACTCAAAATCCCATCTGCTAGAACGTTGAAAAGCTCCCTTAGCTCTGGCCCCTTTGGATGGTTGGCGAAGTTTTTGGTCAAGATATGTCGAACATTCAAAGGACCTACTTTTTTTCCAACGCAAAGTCATGAATGCGCGGGAAGTTATGAATAAGGCCAGGCACCATGCCAATGATCGGTCAGGACGTCATGGTCACAGCGTCTTTGTTTTTCCTCCGGTGGCGAATCGCGATGATAATAAAGGAAAGAACCGCCCCTAGCAGAACTATCTTTACGTGACCAAGTACCAGAGCCATAAGGATTAGGGAAGCTGTTTGTGATCTTGGGTATTTTTTAGGTTATTTACTAGAATCATGCGTAGTGGCTCATAAACATATATGGACTACACACACATATAACATTTTGTTTGATTTTAATAAAAAAATATTCAATATTGACCATAAAAATCAATTACTATATATGAAACACCTCAATCTTTTGTTGCACGTTTTTTTTGTTTGTAAAAATTGAAAATGATAGTTTCGTAATATGCAATCGTTATATATTTCAGCAATATCTGCCACTTTCGTGTGAAGAACTCATAGCATGTCAAATTTTTTTCATGAAAAAAAGGAAATGATAATTTCATGATTGTTTCCCCTGGGTGCGCCAATTACGCTTGTTCCAATTGTGAATGTTATAGTTTTACTTTCTTTGAAAAGATAATTAGGAATTTTTTTTCCTCAAAACAAAGTATAATCATTTTTACTATCAGTGATCACATTTGATTTTGCAATAAGTTATTAAAAAACCAGTCAATGATCAATAGCAAATGTCTTAAAACGTCAAAAACATTTACTTTTTAATACGAAATCTCCAATTCTGAGCTAGAATATATTTACGTGGGCGTTGTTTGTTAAAGTTCTAGTCTTTGTTTTTTATGTGACTTTTCTGAAGCAATGTTGTCTTCAAATTTGTTTCGAGAAAATGAAGCCAGAATGGAGATGAATTATACATGGCTAATTAAACGAGGAGACGTCAAAATTAATAGTTTGATCAACAATGACGCAATTCGTCATAAATGTAATATGATTTTTTTTTTTTTGGATTAATGGAAGAGAAGTTCTCAAAAAGGTCTGAAATTACATAAAGCCATCTCTCTCAAATATATGAACTCTCTTTAGCAGCAAAACAAGCCATTGAAACAGAATGCCCCTGCATAACTCAACCAAGTGATCTTCATGGTGATTTTATTGTAATTTTAAATCATTCAAATTTGTTGGTTGCTTTTTTACAAACTTCTTTTGCTTTTTTTTTTTTTTTTTGATTTCTTAATAAATTTAAGTGCAAAACCTATTTGCTTGCCTCTCTTAACACTCTTTAGCTTATTTTCAATATATATATATATATATATATATATATTTAGCTTTAAAAAAATAAAAGTTATTAATATCAATAGCCCTTAAACCTTTATGTCTCTCTCATTTTACCCCCTGGACTTTAAAAATCACCACTTTACCCCTAAACTTTCAAAACTTCTTATATTGCCCTTGAATTTTAAAAATCAATATTTTGCCTCTGAACTTTTAAAATTCCTTACTTTGTCTCCTGAATTTTCGATTTTCCATTTAAATAGAAGGAATTAAGCATAGGTTATTTGTACGTGAGTCACTTATAAGGGCAAAAATGAGATTTTATTACTCTTAAGTTTTGTTTTACGTTTACACTCTCACTTGAAGCCCTTTTTTTTTTTTTTTTTATATATATGAACTCTCATTTAGGAAGGTTTTGCTTACACATTACTTCTCATCTTTAATGCGAAACTTATTCAATAAGTTGATATTATTTGCCGATATCTAAATTTGAATACTAAAAAGATAAGTTAAGCATTAAATATGAAAAGACATAAGCGAATAATATCAAAATAAATGTACAAACAGACCTTCTTAAATGAAAGCAGATAAACAAACATTAATTGAAAGTAAAACAAAATCTAAGAGTGATAAAATCTCATTTTTATTCTTATAAGTGACCCATGAGGAAATCACGTAGGCTTAATTCTGTCTATTTGAATAGAAAATCAAAAAATACCAGACAAAATAAAGAGCTTTAAAACAAAGATAAAATGATAATTTTTAAAATTCAAGGGATAAAGTGTAGAGTTTTGAAAATACAGGGGATAAGGTGATGATCTTTAAGTTCAGGAGGGCAAAGTAAGAAAGACTCTAAAGTTTAGAGACCGTTAGTGTTAATAACCCTATAGAAGTACTAATTCTTAGTTTGATTGTCGCTTGTTTGTAATGTAATGTTGTGTTAATTTGCAATCCTTTTTAATGTATATTTTTGGTTGCTAAGATGTTGTTTGTTTTAGGAGTTGCTATCATTCTTAAAGTTCCTGTAGTTATAACTTTTTTTTCGTTCTAATCTTTCTTTTAAAAAAATATATTGTTTTTTAGGTCTCACATACATTAATAGAATGTTTGACATGACAGTGGGAACCATTAGTTAAAATTATTTTTACTGTAACATGTTAGAGGTTTACGCTATAGTAACTTTTTTCTTTTTACTATAATATATGAGAGTTTTATACTATTTATAACTGAGATAATGATCTGAACTGTCCTATGCCAAACAACCTGTAAAATAGCGTGGTCTAGTTAGTTTACACTTTATAGTTTGATTGTCGTTGGATGCTGTCGTTTCCCTTACTCTTGCTGTTAACTATCCTTGTCGTTTTGCTTTTGCTATTGTTAACGGCGTTAGATTGCCTTCCGTCGTTTATTTATATCATGATGTTGTTAATTGATGTCGTTTCTATAGACTATTGCCGTTCTATAGTTCTTTTTTAATTCATTATAATTATTGATGTCGTTTCTCTTGACCCCTTGGTAATTACAGTTGTTGTTGTTGTCAAGAACGCTCTTTGAAATTTGAAGGGTGTTTGATATAGTTGAAAACTATTGGTTAGAACTGTTTTTATTGTAATATGTAAGAACTTTACATTGTAGCAACTTTTTTTTTCTTTTTACTACAGCATGTGAGAACTTTATACTGTTTATAACTTAGATAGTGGCTAACCACTCCTTGCCAAACAGCATGTTGATCTCTTTTTTTATCTATTATGATCATCTTATCATTTGCTCTCATTTCTGAGATGATTATGTTGTTTCAAAACTACCATCGCTTTTAAGCGGTTGTCGTTTATATCTTAGTGTCGTTTATTTACTATTTTGTTGTCCGTAAAACAGATTTGTTGGTTTTAAGCTTTGCCATTTTGCCTTCTCTCTCCTTTCCGGCTTCCCCTCCTCTCTTAGAAAATTTTGAATTGCTACGGTGTTTTAAGTTCAAACTTTCAGTTTTCAAACAGGCTATTATAATTTTCTAGCAAGAATTGCAAGTTGGCAACAACATTTTTTTTTAGTCGACTGTGATCGAAAGACAAGTCTTAGAAATTTCATGCATAATCAACAGATTAAGATTCACTAATATATGACTACGAGTCAATTTACCAGGAAGACAATTGAGACAAAAAAAAAAAAAAAAAAGAACCAAACAAAAATTTTGTAAAAGAAGAAAGAAAAAGCTAAGAGCGCGTCTGATAACATAGAAAGAATCAGAACCAAACAAGCATTTTTTTTTATCACCAATAATCACCACAAGAACAATTCCCGTCCTCAAAATGGTGAAACCTATGCATGTCCCTCACAATGAGAACCCGATTCACAATTTTGGAGATTATCTTAATGGCATTATGACAGTCTACACATATCCTTAAATTCTTTGTTACACGAATGGGAGTCCCTGGGGGAGTGTTAATGAGGCCAAAGGCAATGGCCAGTCTTTCACTGTGGTAAAGAAGTGCTTCCTCTTTTGCTTCCTCTTCAATATCATGAAGTACAAAATCTGTTGATGGCACATAACCCAATCGTTTCATTGGAGCAGCCAACTCCTCAAGCACAGAATGGATCTTGTTCCATTGAGGATGAGACCTGTCTCCCACCCCAAACTTGTGAACAACATTCTTAAACTCAATCAAACTAAAGCCTTGAACTTTATTGGCTCCTCTCTTCACCATCAACTTTCTCACCTTCTCGACCTCCTTCCATCTAGATTTTGCAGCATAGATGTTTGAGAGCAAAACATGATAGCCAGCATGAAAGGGATCGAGTTCGAAAATACAATCTGCGATTCTTTCTGCTAAATCTAGATTGCCATAAATTCGACATGCGCCAAGCAAAGAACCCCATATGCTTGCATCAGGTTCAACTGGCATGTTCTCTATCAGTTTCTCTGCTTCGGATAGTTGTCCTGAACGGCTGAGAAGATCCACCATGCACGAGTAGTTGTTGAGTTGTGGTGCAATCCCGAACTCCACCATTGAGTCAAAACACCTCTTGCCCTCTTCCAATAATCCGGAATGGCTGCAAGCTGAGAGAATACAGGTGAATGTCACATGGTTTGGTCTCACATTTGCTTTTAACATGTCGTTGAATAGATCAAGTGATTTCCTTCCCTTTCCATGCATCCCATAACTTGCAATCATTGCACTCCAACAAACGACGTCTTTCCCCGGCGTGCCATCAAACAATCTACGAGCTAAATCTAAACTCCCACACTTGGTGTACATATCCATAATAGCAGTTGCAACAAGGACATCAAACTCAAACCCAGTTTGGATTACATAACCATGAAGCCATTCCCCTTTCCTCAAAGCTCCCAAGTTGCCACAAGCTAGAAGAACACTCAAAATACCAACCCGATTTGGTCGAATCCCTGATTCTCGCATTGAATCAAAAAATGCCAACGTCTCACCGTTACAACCATTGTGGGCATAGCCGGAAATCATGGACGTCCAAGAAACCAAATCCCTTACAGGCATTTTATCAAACACCAAGCGGGCAGTTTCAATGACGCCGCATTTGGCATACAGGTCAACCAAAGCAGCACTAACAAAGACATCATTGTTACAACCACAACACATTGAATGCTGATGAATCACCTTTCCCAGTTTTAAATCAGACAATCCAGCACAAGATTTAAGAGCAAAAGGGAAAGTATAATTGTCGGGTCTCAAACCCTTTTGCATCATCTTTGAATATAGTCCCAAAGATGAGAAAAACCGGCCTTGGTTGGCATATCCCCGAATCATGACATTCCATAGGTAACTACATGGCTTATTCACACGTTCAAAAACACTTCTTGAATCGTCAACCCTATTGAATGAAACATACAAAACGGCGATTTTAGTGAGTAAATGCGTGTCGTACAGCCCGTGAGGAAAGATCTTTGCATGGGATTTCTTAAGCGTGTTTAGAGAAGTACATCGTTGTAAAGCAGAAAATATGTCAAAAGCAATGTCGTTGGAGATGTGCATAGAAGAAGGTTCAAGATTGAAAAACAGTCGATGAGCAACCCATGGAGAAGCCTTTTATGGGTCTCTTTGGTTTTTCTGAATATGGGTCGCTTTTTTTTTTTTTAGGTAGGGTGGTCTCTTTGGTTGCTTGGTGATATGAGAGTGCTTACATCAACAGCTGAGATTAATTAGGATATTCTTGTTAGTTTATATATTAAGGTTAATAAAAAATAAAAAAAGGATAAAATATACACATATGCTAAGATAATGTTTTACTAATAGAACACAAAATATAGATATAATTCTGACAAAATTAAATTGCCTTTTATATTTTACGTGACTCTATTGTTTTTAAATTTTTTAGACGGATATAATTTGATTGTCATTTCCTTCATTGTTGTTCTTGTTAACTAGCCTTGCCGATTTGTAGTTGTTATCGTTGCAGCGGTCAACTAAATAATGCCGTCTGTTGTGTCTGTATGTTTTATAAGGTGTTTAGTAGAGTAGTTGAAATTGTTTTTATTGTAACAAGTGAGAGTTTTATATTTTTTTTATCGTTACTATAACATATGAAAATTTTATATTGTTTATAACTGAGAAAATGGTATAGATAGTAATGGTATAGTCAATTAACTGCCAACAAGCTTAATGTTGTAAATTGATGCCTTTTTTTCCCCTAAAAAAAAAAATGATGTCATTTCTCGAGACTATTGTTGTTTTAGTAGTTGCTCTGTGTAATTTATTGTCATCATCAATGTCGTTTCTCTTGGCCACTATGGTTTTTGTAGTTATTCATGTTGTCAAAAACATTATGAATATGTCGTCGTTTTCTATTTCTAAAAACCTTTGTCGTTATAAAGGGGTTGTCGTCTATATACTCCTTTTTTTGTCCATAAAATACATTGCCGTTCTTAAGCTGTGTCGTTTACCCCCTCTCTCCTTCCTCCATAAACTGCAGCCTTTAGCCTTCATGCGCCAGCCTCCACCCCGCCCACCGGCCTCTTCTCTAAGAAAATTATATTCATTTTTTTTAAGGAATTCAATTTTTATATTTGTATATATAGTTTTGCACAAAGATTTAGTTCTCTGGATAGTGTGACACAAACAAAAAGTTTCCATCGATTGTGATTGAAATATAAGAAGTTTCATAAACTTCATGCATAATCAACAGACTATGTTCCTCTAATTATGAGAGCCTTTACTAGGCAATTGAAAAAAATAAAAATAAAAATAAAATAAAAATAAAAATAAAAATAAAAAGCGTCTTATGGAAAGGAAGCAAAAGCTGTGAGTAGAGGTGGTAATAATCGCATTCGTATCGGCACGTTTACAGCACGACACATTTAGCCCAAACACGAACACGGCACGATTAATAAACGTGCCAGAAATACAAACACGAACACGAACACGACACGCCTATGGCACGCGTAACATGATATGACACGATTAACATGATTATTAAACGTATCGTGACGGGTTGACACGATAACAACACGCATATGACACGTTTATAACCCAATTAACTAAAAATAAAAAAAATTAACAAAAACACAATATCTAATTAATACTAACCTAATATAAATATTTCAAATATTTTTATTTTTAAGTTTAAATGTGTTATAAATAGGCGGGACGTATTGTACCGTGTCAACACGTTTATGGCCCATTTAATTAAACTTGTTAAGGCGTGTTTAGCGTGTTAGCACAAATTCAGGCCGTTTATTTTCGTGTTATTCGTGCCAACTCATTTATGGCATAATTAATAAACGTGCGGTCCAAACCTATTTATCTTGTGTCGTTTTTATATCATGTCATCGTATATATCTGAAATTGCTGGCCCTAGCTGAGAGCACATCCAATCACATTGAAGGATAAAGTAGTATGAAAAATATATTCTTTTTCTAAGGAGAAAATCAAAGATTTTCTTAATTCTATAAATCAGTCTTGTTTTTTTGAATTGCCATTGAAAGATGAGTTGTTCTCGTAGCACAATGTAAATCATGCGAAACTCCAGCTTCAAAGAGTACCCTTTTATTTTCTTGTATTTTTTAAACACTAAATACCAGATTTTGGCATGTACGATGCACGTGAGGCGTTAAAGGGTTAATTTAGTACAGTAATTGGGAGGGTACAACATTTGTAAAACGTGTTATTTTTCTATTTTAATTTAGTAACATATGTGACTTTTTAATTAGGCAAATATTTTCTCCGTCACTGAAACTTGACATAAAAATAAACCATAGTCGTTAAATATCTTTTCAAAATCGCAAAATTAATTCACCCTTCCTTACATCACAAGCGTTTCCAGCTACACTGAAGGCTTAAAAATAAAAATTAACTATCATATAATCATATTTTTTAAGGGCACATTTATATAATCATACTGTCAATTTGATAAAAAAATTATATTTATATATCTTTTACTGAAATCTCTCTTAGTACCTAAAGTATAAATATCAAGCTAATTCTAAAAACACTAACACTTCAATTAATAAAACTTAACTCTGAAAACTTTATTTTCCCTAAGCTGAAAATTTAGTAACTTTTTT
This sequence comes from Artocarpus hirsutus, assembly GCA_946598075.1. NCBI lineage: Eukaryota > Viridiplantae > Streptophyta > Magnoliopsida > Rosales > Moraceae > Artocarpus > Artocarpus hirsutus. The sequence continues at coordinate 56,413 of CAMOHE010054705.1, read as the reverse complement.
TAGTAAATTTTAATTAAATGACTAATTCAATTAATATTTTATACATACATATATATATATATATATATATCGTCTTCATATTCTAAAATGATATATATTCTGGAAAGAAAATACTGAAAAAAAAGAGAAATTACAATGAATAGACTAGTTGTTGGTAAATAACATTTTTATCAAGATTAGAAGATAAAAAGCCGTTTTTAATCCATTTTTTATTTTTCAATTTTGCCCCTATTACTTGGGGTGGAGCCAAAAAAATAGTCAGGGGAGTAGAGTGTATACTAACACTATCAAGAAAAAAAATTTAATAAAGGAGATATAAAATTTTAAAAGGGGTAGAATATAATTTCATAGAGACAGAATACAATTTTAAAGGGTTGGACTATATTTTTATTTTATAAAATTTTATAGGGATATAGAGATAAATGGTATTTTTTAAAGTACTTTTAAAATAAATGACTAACTTTTTAAAATTAGGCAAATTGTCATTCATCAGCAATAAACTTGAGTTTATCGAGTTTAACACTAATAAAATCCTCAACTCAATTTATCACTGATAAACATTTATTTAATTTTAAAAAGTTATGATCATTTATTTGAAGAGGTGATAAAAAGGATACCCAACCTAATTTTCTACTTTTATACACAACACTAAAAGAAAAAAGTTCAAGGACGGACCCTGCGCCATCGTCCGTATGTAGCTTTGCTCTTGCCTGTTACACTTGCATCATTTTGAAATAGAGTCCCAAAGATGGGGAAACCAACCTCGATTGGCATACCCCCTTGTTATAGCATCCCATAGGTAAGCACATGGCTTACTCATACGATCAAACACAATTCTCGCTTTCGTCTATCTGATAAAACATACAGAATGGCAATTTTTGTGAGCAAATGCGTGCCACACAGCCTGTGAGGAAGGATCTTTGCATGGGCTTTCTTAAGAGTGCTTTGACGCATGCATCTCTATAACGCAGAAAATATGTCCATTGACAATGTGGTTTAAGATCTATTAGTTTGGCCTATTTCTCTCTCATTGTTTCTTGAAAATACAGTTAATAATTTTGAAAGACAGCCTGAACTGTAGTGCAAGGCATAACGTCCAATTGATACTAGTTCTATCAGTATATAATCTTATTAGCACAAGTGAACTCCCAAAAGGGAAGCCTAGTCCTACACCATTTTGAAGGCAAACGGAATGGAGTCCAGTGCCTTTATAAGAAGCCCAAATCTCATTTAAAACGGTTTAAGCTTTTAACTTCTTCACTCTAGTTAAATTTATTAGGATGATTGCCCGTGAAAGGGAAAAAAAGATTGGTGTGATTGAAAAATTAATCCCTGATTGTAAAATTTTTTCACATAGTGAAAATCACTATGGAACTCTAGGTTCTATAATAGGAATGAATAACTATAGGTTTTCTTTGACAATGAACACGTATCGTGCCCAACATGCTCCTGAGGCGATCCAAACAGCCATGTCCTAAAACAACTGCAGGCGTGGATGCGGCTCTTTAACCGCTAAGAGAAATGGTTCAAAAGAATAATAATTGTATATAGGACAACGAGGAATATTGTAGGAGATCTCGACGGTCCAAGGCCCGAGGGCTAGATAGAGAAAAAGCCCAACTCTGCCCATTAATCTCGAATATAATAGAAGTCGAGATAACCTCAAAGTTAAGAAGTCAAGCTTATATCCTCCGCCCGTTAATGCGCCTCACTCTAGAGACAGACAATAATGAACAAAGTCGACAGTCAAGACAATGCGCTTGGATTTAAATCTACTTGAAACACCCGTTATTTTAACAGGTATGATTTTTTGTAAAATCATAAGAATAAAATGTCACTTTAGCATTTTTACTAAGTCTCCGTAGTAAATATTTTAAATCTACATATCACTTATTTCTACCAACCTGGTCC
>CAMOHE010054705.1:8705-53508 GCA_946598075.1 Artocarpus hirsutus | reverse complement strand
CTGTGGTTTATTTATTTAATTATGTTTTTATTTTAATTTAAGAGTTTTCATTTAAGTCCCGGGCAAATTACTTTGATGATTTGTGTTTATTTTCTAATCTTTATTTTATTTAATAAAAACTGTTAACCCCCACTTAGGGGCGTTACACTACTAGCCGGGGATTCAAGGCACTTTCTACACGTATAGTAACAAAACACGCAGGGGATATGGGCTGGTACAGAACACGAAGATTCTTGCCTTCTATTATCAATATTTAATCATTCTCCCACAATGTATCAATACTATAAATGCGAGAGATGGAGATGAGGAAAAGGGGATTTTTTTTTTTTCAGAGGATTGTAATCACAATGAAAACACAAAAACTCTCCCTTCCCTGAAACAAAAAAAAAAAAACTCCTTTCATTACTGGGACATTCGTGTATTGTATACAAGTACTTGATAAGAACAATTATAGTGAACTTAGCTCATTTAAGAGCAAACTACTTATATATCCGTGCGTCTATTTTATTTTCATCCCTTTTTGACGTTTTACTGCATTAATATGTGGAAACCGTGAGTGATTATAAGGACTATTACATAAATTATTGTTGATTATTTTCTAGTATCAACAAGGAATATTAGTGCATTTTCATCCCCTTAAGACATTGGTTCTTACTACAGTGAGTGGGACGATTGTTTTTGTTTTTCTCACGCTTTGCATCTGTCTTCAACTTCTGTTTGAGTAAATGGAACCAACCAATGGAGTCGTGAAGATGTCTTTTCTTTTTTCCTCTCAAGATGTGCTTGTAATCAATACTCAATAGCGTTCAATTAAAGATCTTGTTCATCTGACGGTGTGCGGCGTTGGACCTATAGAAGCGTGAGTGTGGAATTTAGCATACTTTTCCGTTTCACTAGTTGGTTTCATGCCTTTTTTTTTTAATAGACGATATGAGAGGGGATAATACCTTTTTTGGTTAAAAATTATGGTAAATGAAACAGGAAAACCATTATTACAAGGTGGAAGAATCTGTTGGATGTCCAACAATAAACAAGAAACAAATCTGTCCTAGTTTAACATTGACCTTTCACGGCTATGGCAAACCAACAAATCAAAGTTAATTTTGAAGAAACAATTTCAACAATAAAACAAAAAAGATCAATATGGCTATAAAATTTGGTCTAACCTTTTTTAAGCATTTTTTTTTTTTTTTTTTGGTGTAGGTAGTGGTATTAGTCTCACCGCCCATTTCGAACTTTTTTTTTTTATAAAAAAACTTTATTTAAACTAAAAAAAGTACAAATAAAGTCGCTTAAGCCGTCCATTAAAGACAGAAACTATCCCCAATCGGTATTAGTTCCATTAGTTTTGGGACTAGCAGAGCAGACAATGAAGTGTATAGAGACAAATAACGAGTATCAAAGCTAGAAAAGAGAATACTCGCTCGACACCACTTAATATAGAGCTCGACCAAGGCTCATTACAATGGCTCATTAATTGGTAAACCCAATCAACAAAGCCTAATTCCTCCCTAGTGAAGACAAAAAGGACCTTGATTAGATACAGATCTAGCTAAACATAACTATAAACCTCACTTCTCACAAGCGGGTAAACTACACAAAATAAGTTCGAAGATGGGAAACCATCTCTATTTTTACAAACAGATAAAAAACAACACACAAAAAATACAAAAAACGAGGCGAAAACATCACTGCCTTTATTTGATAAACAACATGGCCTCCACAGCGATCCCTGACACTGAAGTCTGGCGCTGCCAACCACCGAGACACCCGAAGCTCCCTTCTCCGGCCATATGCCCAGCAGAGGATATTCATGGCCTTTCTGCCGCCATTCTCATGGCTAGCCCAAAGCCACTGCACCCCATCCACTGTCGGCGGCATGAACCCATCTCGCCCCCTTAACACTGACACCGTATGGGCGGCAACAAAGCCACCCAACCCACACCCAAGCCAAACCACCGAGGCTCCTCCCGCGCCCTTCCAATCGAGCTCAAACCCAATTGAGCTTCACACTCCCCACAGCCACCGTAGACAGCTCTGCCCTCCTCGGTGTCGAATCCAAGTTGGCAGAGTTCTGTCATAACCTGGCTCTGCACATAAGCTCTGACCTACTTCGATCACATCTCCCCTTGCTGCACAAACTCCAGCTTTGTGTAGATCGCCCGTCAACCACTCACTAGACGGGCCGATGACGTACCGGCCCACCAGCCACAGCTATTTCTCTCTCTTCCTTGCGGATGCTCCTCCTCTCATTCGCACTCTCGCACACCGCCCATTTCTCTCTAGGATTTAATTAGCTGCCTCCTGCTTCCTAAGTTCTAATAGTACTTTCATATTCCATCAATATCATTCTGTTTGTCATTTTCGGATCCATTTCTTTACGGTTATGGAGCCCAAAATTGGAAGGTTGGCCAATGGGTCACGTTATTTTTCTTTCATTTTTTGTTTTGTTTTTTGTTTTTGTTTTTGGCTTTTTTTATTTATTTATTTTATATGTGTGTGTATATTTTCTTGAGTCCCACTCCAACCCGCGTCAAAACAAAGCGATTTCTGCTTTAGCCTTAGGTACCTAATACCTTTATTGCAATTCAAGAAACATATAACAAGTGTCTAACATTGGCATAATGCTTGCACCGTGTTTGCTTTGGTGCTCATATGTACTAGCTGGCACATTTTACGGCATGAGCACCCACCTACACCAAAAACATGAAACGTTAAAAAAAAAACCCAGAATTTGTTTTTTAAAAAAATATTACGTAGTCTCAATATTTACAGTATATCTTTTTTGCAAAACATCCAAGGTTAGCACAAGAGGGTGATTTTTTTTTAAGTTGCGTATTGTCAACTTGTATTGGGTATTGAATATTGTGGTAAATACCACAATCCAACGGTTGGAATTCACAATCAAATCTAAGTAACTGGGACCCCAGATTTTTTCCCGGGTGGAATATTGGTTAAGAAATAAATGCATAATAAACAAAGAGTCCAACAAAATGAGAACCGCTGATTCAAAGTGTGTCTCTTAGATTATGCATATATTTGCGACACGCATTATGCGTCACATTGGAAAAGGGCTATAATCCCCTATAGCAACTTCACCGCCCATAACTTGGTCAACCCCAAGATTAAATTGCCACGTCAAGGGTACTTTCACTTGCACGGGTCGAATTGGGAAAATTTGAAAAAAAAGGTTAAAGAAAATTTGAAATGAAGTGAATGACCTCTTTTTTTTTTTTTTTTTTGCATTAAAAAAAAGTTTTTTTTCAAGCACCAAAATTGTCCCAGTTTTTTCAGAGAAAAGAGAAAAAAGATTGTATCGAAGAGAAGAACCTAACCATGGTGAAAACAAAAAAAAACTAAAACTGTTTTGATAGCCAAAAAGCTAGTTTTTTGATGCCCAAAAACAAAAAAAAAATGTCATTTGCCAAAAAAATTTTTTGGCCAGACTACTTATCAAAACTTCCCGATCGAATTTGAGCCATAAAAAGAGTTGTTTTTCAGAGGAAAAATGCTACGTAGCTAGTGCCAATTCATGCTACCCAACCCGACCAATACGGACCAAAAGAAAAAAACTGGTTAGGTTGAGCTAGTTTGGAGAAGGGTTAAGGCATCTAGCCCCATAGGCCTTGAACGGTCCTTTTGCGTTACAAAAAACAAGGCCTAGTCGATCTGGTCTAGGTCTTTATATGGGTCGAACCAAGTCGATGTTCAAGCCAAAAATGCAAGCCACAAACAGACCCTTGTATAGTCTGATCAATAATATTATTTAATCATGTTTGGGTAAATAGGGATGCTCTTTTAATTAGAACAATAAAAGCATCACCCGTAAATGGTAATTATCATTAGACATTTTACCAATCTAACCATTCATATCTTTATTAATTAATCTAAATTAACATATTAGTGATTTATTAATTATGAGTCGTTTGATAAATATATTCAAATTAATGATTTGATTTAAGTTAATGTGATTTGAATTATGATTTGAGTTAGTAATTTGAATTGTTATTCCAATTGGTGTTTAGATGTGCATTTTAAATTTTAATCTGAGTATGAAATAAAATTATAATTTATATTTGGAGAGATAATGCAAATAGTTTTTTATTTATTAAAAAATCTAATAAAATATTAATGTTAATGGTCTTAAAAAATACGCAATATGGATCCTATTTTGTTCCTATCTTTACTAGGAACATAATGAAAAAAGAATTATTTCAATTAGATATCAAATGAATAAGTTATGGTTTTTTTCTTGAATATAGAGAGAGAATTTCAGTTTTTATTGTAGCAGAGATATTTAAGTATCAAAAGTTTAGGAATGAGCAGAACTCTAAAAACTTTACTCAAAGGATTTAGATTTTGAGAGAAACAAATATGTATTCAAATGATTCTTGATACTTGAATCCTAATTTAAGTCCATTGAGTACAAAGGGTCTGTTTGGTAAATAAATTAAAATTAGTGATTTTATTTGAGTTAGTGTGATTTAAATTAGAATTTGAGTTGGTGATTTAAATTATTATCCGAATTGACGTTTGAATGTGCATTTAAGTTTTAATTTGAGTATGTAACAAAATTGGAATTTTGTTTGGAGAGGTAATGAAAATAGTTTTTGATTTATCAACCAAAAAATATGCAATATGAATCTTAATTTATTCCTCTCTTCACTAGAAACACAATAAAAAAAAAATCATCTCAATTGGATAACAAATGAAGAAGTTATGATTTTTTTCCTTAAATATGAGAGAGGATTTTAGTTTTTAGTGTAGCTGAGATATCTGAGTATCAAAAATTTAAATGTAGTTAAAACTCTAAAAATTTAGATTATTAATACTCAAAGGATTTGGATTTTAAAGGAAACATACACGTATCTAAAGGATTCTTAATACTAAAATCTAAATTTAAGTTCAAAAAATTTAAAATTTTTTTGAAACAAACAGACATCAAGAGTACTGAAAACAAACAAACCCTTGACATTCTCAGTCTTACGCGCCAATCTCTGACCTTGTTTTCTTCGGACTGATTTGCTATATGATCACAATATTTTTTCACAACTAGAATTTTTCTTGCTTTTGAGGTAGTCATATGTGATGTTGACATGTGAAGGAGACATGTAAGGTCCAGGAAGAGACGGTGGGGTTCGAAGCAGGTAATTACTAGTAACTGAAAGGGACACAACGACCGGAGCATCCGAGGACAAAAAGTAGAGTTGTTGTTTTTTTTTTTTTTTTTTTGCCTTTTTTTTTTCCTGGATATCCTTTTAGTCTCTCTCCTCTCCCTCTCCTTGGAATATATATCAATGGCTGTGTAACATGGACCTTTCACGAACCCATAGTTGGTTTGTGTTTTTGGCTTTTCTCACTCCTCTTATTCTCTCTCTTCTCTGCGTATTCGAGGCCGATAATATTTTATTATATTTTTGTATTAACAAAAACAAACATAATCAACGTAAGCGTTACTACCCATCTCTCCTTTATCACCTACCTTACTGCTTTTATTTATTTTTTTTTGGTTTTTGTTTCTACTGAATTGTTTTCTACTTTTTTATGTTTTATTTATTCCAAGCTTCAAAGAGCAATCTTGATTGTAAACTTTTGTATATGTTTTTTTTTTTTTTTAATTAATTAGCTGGAGAGAAGAAAAGGGAAAGTGAACCCGATTGTGAGCAGCATAAGAGAGAGGTTCAGGCTCAAAACGATGCCGTTGAATATAGTTCACGAGGCCAATGGTTTTCCCAGAATCATACTCACCGAGCCAAGTGGGTCTTCTGCAGAGGTAATTGGTTCTTTGCTTTTTCTAGCTTCTGTTCTCTTTGAATTTATTTGTCCGTACACTTTTTATCCTTTTTTCTTAAAGTTGATGCTTATGGTAATATTATGATGTCGACAATGTCAAGGTTGTTCAGGTATAATCCAACATAAAAAGAGTTTTTACATGTTATGAATTTGTGGGTTCATTTCATCAAAGATTTGTTTTTTTACATGTTAGACCGTTTGGAAAAAAAAAAAAAAGAAGCTTATAAACATCTTTTTTGAAGATTTGAGAATTGTTGTTATGGTGGGGTATGGATGATTTTAATTTTAAAGCTTGTTCAAAGCCCTTCTTCACAATCCTTTCTTAAGCGGAGAAATGGTTTTGTGGGGCATATACTATGTAACTATGGCCTCATAAAGGTAAACTTTTTTGTGGTTCACAAGATGAAAAGAAAAGGTATGTGCCTAACGCATGGGACAGTGACAGAATTGGAATGGCTCAATTAATCGAAAAAGGATTGATTGTATGGTTTGTTTTATATGTAGAGATTTTGTGATCACTATCTTTTACAAATTGGATTTGTCTGTTAATTTATGTTCTTTGGACATTTAATAATTTCAGGTGCTCCTGTATGGAGGGCAGGTCGTTTCTTGGAAGAATGAAAGAAGAGAAGAACTCCTTTTTATGAGCAGCAAGGTAATAACAAAACATAAATTAAAAAAAAATTCTTCTTTTTTAAGAGTGTTTGCTTTCAGGTACAATTGAGTAGATTTAAGGACTGATGGTATCATTTGATTATCCCACGAATTATCCAGAAAGGGATTTACTTTCATTTCTTAATTAAAGACAGTTTTTTCTGCTCCACAGGCAATATGGAAACCACCAAAAGCCATAAGGGGAGGTATACCTGTTTGCTTTCCACAGGTCAGTTCAGTTAATAAGAACAAGAGAGCGTTTTTGTTCTGCTTTGCCTCTTGTAGAGATTGAAGTCCTTAACTATTTCTGCCTCTTGCAGTTTGGAAACCTTGGCTCACTGGAGCAGCATGGATTTGCAAGGAACAGATTATGGTCATTGGATAACAACCCTTTGCCATTGCCTCCGGCTAACAATCAATCGTCTGTTGATTTGATCCTGAAATCCAATGAAGAGGATTTAAAGACATGGCCGCGTAGGTATGCTCATGAAAGCTATGATAATTGCATCAAACATGTCTTACGTCGAAGGCTATTTTTAGTTGTTACATATCTAATATCCTATTAATTTATGTTTCTTCATGTTTCTGAAGCTTCGAACTGCGACTCCGCGTCTCTCTTAGCGCAGGAAAGCTCACTTTGATCCCCAGAGTTAGAAATACAGATAACAGACAGTTCTCTTTTACATTTGCACTGCGTAACTACTTATCCGTGTCAGATATCAGGTACGATGACTTTCTGATGCAAAATTTCACCTCTTTCCTCTTGTATATGTTAAAAGTTTACTATAAAGTTATATCTATGGTAGACTTGGAGTTGGAAGATATTGATTATTATTTTTTTGAGACGTTGCATGATGATGTTTAATTTGCAGTGAAGTGCGTATTGAAGGCTTGGAAACACTAGATTACTTTGATAATCTGATGCGCAAAGAAAGGTTCACGGAGCAGGCAGATGCAATTACCTTTGATGGGGAGGTAACTAAATGCCCTTATGATTTTACTTTCCATCTGACCAGAAGTTAGGTTGGAATATGCGTGTCATTTCTATGTCGCTTGTAACATCCGAGGAACACTTCATTTGTCTTTAGATTGACAGAGTGTATTTGAGCACCCCAACAAAGATTGCCATTATAGATCATGAGAAGAAGAGAACCTTTGTCCTCCGGAAGGTTGGAATGCCAGACGCAGGTTATTATTGACATTCATATGTAGTCATTTGGATGATTCGATTCTTAATTTTAATCCAGGGAATTTCACTATTGAACTTGAATATCTTTTGGCCTACAGCTGTATGGAATCCTTGGGACAAAAAGGCGAAGACACTTTTGGATTTGGGCGATGAGGACTACAAAGCCATGTTATGCGTGGATTCTGCATCAGTGGAAAACACGATTGTCTTGAAACCCTCTGAAGAGTGGAAGGGCCATCAAGAAATATCCACCGTCTCATCGAGCTATTGCAGTGGGCAGTTGGATCCTTCTAAGGTTCTTTATGGCTTTTGCTGACCTAATCTCTGTGCTTCACAAAATTCTTTACTCATGCGTCTCCGATAGCCTATGTGCTCTTAAAGCCGCGCTATGCCTCACCCCCTTTTCGGTGGATGAGGTTAGGATGAAAAGAATTTGCTTTCGCTGAGACTCAGTGAAGGTGCATACTGCATATCACAAGTTTTATAGTTTTTTATGGGTTGTTTTTGTTTATTTATTAGTAATTTATGCATCCACTTGTCTGTTCATGTATTTTCTTTGTAGTGATACGTTAGGATGGTACTGGAGTGAGGATAAATTAGCTGTGTGTAATATGTGATACTGTTATTGCGGGGTCTATATCACAAGTCGGGCAACAGGGTATTTTTATGTGTTGCCACTTGGTGATGGTGAAGAATGTTTGTTAAATAAAGTGAGTTATTTATTCCTTTTCTTGCTATGAACCATAAAATTATATGCATCATGAAGTCACTGAAAATATTGGAATTCCATGTTTGTATTGAGTGCATACGAGTTATGTGGATAAAAGAAAACACATGGATTCTATCACAGAAACAAGAAAACATTTTCGTAATCATTCTTATTGAGTACATTGCTCAGTGCCTAGGAGGTGCAGACTCGGACGTACTGACTCAAACCTATTTCATCGCTTGCTTAGAAAATAGAAAGCAGGGACATCCGAAGCTTTTCTTTGGCTTACTTGTCAGCGGGGTTGTAGCCTAAATACATGAGGATATAAGCCCTGCAAAGAAGTTCACTCCCAACATTGGTCACAACCTCTCCCATCACTGCATCCATCAAAAACATATAGTGTTGATGCTCTGTTTTTTGACAATGAAGAAATAATGTGTTTGTGTAAAATGTTATTTGTGTGCTCACACCTTATCCTGGTAGTTGAGAAATCTCTATAGTAGAACCAGATGTTAACTTATTGTCATCCGATACTCGTTTGTGAAAAAGGGACGAAAGATTTTAGATAGGAATATTACACATAACAAGCTAAAGTAGAAGAGTCTAGATCTATTGTTTCTATTTCCTTGTCTGGATTGTTGTCCCTCTATTATTTATTTATCATGTCATCTATATTTAAGAATTTGATCACATAAATATGAACAAGATATCAAACATGCTTCAGCAATTCACGAGGTGTTAAAATTTAAATAAAGGGAAAGCCAATGAGACGAAAAAAAAAGACGGCAAATCTTGGTTTAAAGTAGATGTTGGAGACAAAAAAAGAAATTACTTGTTTGTGACCTCCTTATTATTCTTTTTGCCACCTGTCAACTTCTTTATTGATGCACCAAGACCTTCATCAAAGCTCTTCCTGACCATGCTCATCATGAGGCTAGAACACACAATGACCATTCTGACCATCATCCCGAAATCACCATCGATCACCAACTGAAACATCCTTCTCATGGGTCTTGCCGGGGATTTCCCTATTTTGGACTCCAGGAGATCTTTCAGCTTATTGTCCACGTACACTCTAGCAGGTAGAAGAACATTGACATGTCTAGATAGTTGATTTGCAGTCTAGCTCCTCATGATTGCAAGAATTATCTGACATGACATAGTCATAGTAGAAGCTTTTTGGAAGCCAATCAGACACAATGTCATGATTCCTTTCCATCTTTTTATTGAAAAAATAATGCTAGCTCAACGACAGTTTTGGCCGAAAGCCTTCTAGAAAAAGAATGTCTGCAAATTTCATGTCATTTTTCAGCTTACTTGTTTGGTTGCATCACAACCCTATCTTGTTGTCATAAATATCATAGTCACTTGGGAATAGTTCTGTGTTTTTTTTTTCCTCCTTTTTTTCCCTACTTCTTTGATTTTTCTTTTTTCTTTTGTTTTTTCCTTAATATAATATGATCATATGGCATAGAAAAACGACAGTGAGACATGTCATGCATGAATCATATTAGCGAGAGAATTTTAAACTAATACCAAAGCCATGAATTTTGATGCCAAGGCCAAGCAATGGACTTATTCCTCAGACCAACACAGTTCAACTTCTTGCCATCATCCAATTTTCCAGGTGAAGAGACCCCAGTCTTGGGTTCAACCTCAACAGCCACAACTTCCTCAACTTTCTCCTCTTCCTTCACTTGACCGTTAACTTCCTCATCTTTTTTTTTTTTTTTTTTCATTTGCTTGATCCTACTGTTAGAGAGATTATAATGTCTCTCAAATATTAGAAGTCAAACGTCACACATACATAAATAGAAAACAAGTTTTTTTAAGTAATACATATAAGCGTCTAGCACCGCAATCTTGGGGTTGTGAAGCCTTGGCATTGTGATTTGTACAGGCTAATAGGCTTTGGCATTGGGGTGTTGGGAAGCCGAGGCCACGGCACTAGGTAGTTGAGGCCGCAGCTCCTGGTTGTGAATCAACATTTATTTTTAGGAAACTAACCTTTTCTTTTGTCTGCTGATCGGATTAAAACGTAATCCTCATAATGCTAAAATCGCTTTTTAAATTCTTAACAAATTTTTTAGCATAAAATTTAAAAATTTAGCTCACAAAATTTGTACTTAAATTACTTAACATAAATCCTTAATTATTGCGTATGTAATGTACTAAACTTTTCGGGTATCACAAAATATCTATTGTCTCATCGAGCTATTACAGTGGGTTGTTGGATCCTTCTGAGGATCTTTATGGACATCGCTGACCTAATCTCTGAGTTTCACAAACCTCTTACTCATGCATCTCTGATAGCCTATGTGCCCCCAAAGCCGCGGTATGCTCGCCCCCTCTGCGGTCGATGAGGTTAGGATGAAAAGGGCTTGCTTTCACTAAAGTGAAGGTGCATACTGCATAGCACAAGTTTAATAGTAATTTACAGGTTTTTTTAGTAATTTATGCATTCACTTGTTTGTTCACGTATCATCTTTGCAGTAACACTTTCGGATGGTATTGGAGTGAGGATAGATTAGCTGTATGTAATATGTGATACTGTCATTGGAGGGTCCACACCATCACAGGTCGGCCAACAGGGCATTTTTATGTGTTTCCACTTGGTAATTGTTACGAAAATAATGTGATAAAAACAAATAACAAAAACATACAGAGAATTTACGTGGAAACCTAAAATAAGAAAAAATCACGGGCAGAGAAAAAAAAAATCACTAAACTCATGAAGATTACAATAGAGGTGTTAGAGAGGCTAAAAATTCGCTAATGATAAAACCCTAACGCTAAACATATATATAGGTATAGAGAAAACCTTATGGGGCCAAAAACATAAACCAAACGGTCCAAAAACACAATGCTCCGTACAGCCCCGCGCCTCGACGAGATCAATGGTGGACTACTAGATTGGGTCTTTTGCTACCACCACAGATCTCGTGAAAAATCTCACTTTTGTTTTTCATCATAATTATCATACAGCAAACTTTTCACATCGGAATTCGATATTTGTTTTCAAATGCATGCTGAGTTATATGGATAAAAGAAAACACTTGGATTCTAATGTCAGTAACAAGAACACATTCTCGTCATCATCCTTATTGAGTACATTGTTGCTGAGTCCCCAGGTGGTGTAGACTCGGACGTTATTGACTCGAACCTAGTTCATCGCTTGCTTTGAAGAGAGAAAGCAGGGACATCCCGAACTTTTCTTTGGCTTCCTTGTCAAAGGGGTCGTCTCCTAAGTACATGTGAATATAAGCCCTGCAAAGAAGTTCACTCTCAACATTGCTTACAACCTCTCCCATCACTGCATCCATCAAAAACATTAATAAGTGAATGTTCTGTTGATAGTGAAGGACAAATAACATGTTGGTATAAACTTTATTTGTGTACTCTTACCTTTCGCTTGAAGAACATATACTGGTAGTCGAGAAATCCCTATCACAAGACCAAATATTAACTTAATGTCATCTGATACTTGACCCATGACCCTATAAGAAATGCCCAAAAAAAAGGACAAGATTTTAGATAAGAATATTATGAAAAACAAGCTAAAATAGAGGAAGTTGTTTGAGATAAGAAATGACTTACTTGTTTGTGAGCTCCTCATATTTTTTGCCGCCAGTCAACTTCTTTATTGATGCTCCAAGACCTTCATCGAAGCTCTTCCTTACCATGCTCACTGTGAGGCCGGAGTAGACAATGACCATTTTGACCATCATCCCGAGGTCACCATCGGTCACCAATTGAAACATCTCCTTTGTGGGTTTTTCTGGGGATTTCCCTATTTTCGACTTGAGAAGATCTTTCGGCTTCTCATTGTCTGCATACACTCCAGCAGGCAAAAGAAAACAGACATGTCTAGTTAGTTAAGTTGCAGTCTAGCTCCTCATGATTGCGTGAATTATTTGCAGTCATGTTAGAAGCTTTTCGGAAGCCAATTAGACACAATGTCATGATTCCTTTCCATCTTTTTATTGAAAAATAATGCTAGCTCAACGACAAAGTTTTGGCCGAAAGCCATCTAGAAAAATAGAATGTTCACAAATTTCATGCCATTTTTGAGCTTAATTGTTTGATTGCATCACAACCTTATCTTATTGTCATAAATATCTTAATCACTTATGAATAGTTCTATGCGTTTTTTCTCCTTTTCTTTTTTTTTTTTTACTTCTTTGATTTTTTTTTCTTTAATAGAATATAACCACATAGCAGACAAAAACCAAAGCGAGTGAGACATGTTATGCCAGCAAGAATCATCTTAGTGAGAGATTTTTAAAGAAATATTACCAAAGCCATAAATCTTGATGCCAAGGCCAAGCATGGACTTCTTCCTCAAACCAACACAGTTCAACTTCTTGCCATCATCCAATTTCACAGGAAAAGAGACCCCAGTCTTGGGCTCAACCTCAACAGCCACAACTTCCTCAACTTTCTCCTACTTCTTCACTTGATCATTAACTTCATCTCTCTTTCCATCATCTTGATCCTCCTTCTTTTGCTCCTCAACAGCCACATTCCCATTGGCTTCCTTGGACTCAACACCATTTATTTCCTTCTCTTTGCCCTTTTTTGCATGGATCTCGACCTTCTCCGTCTTGGCCGTGACTTCGTCAACAGTAGTGGTCGGGGCCATTCTTGATCAACTTTGTGTTTATACCGCGAGAAGAAAATATTAATCAAGTGAAAGACAAAGATTGAGTTTTGTTGGTTGGGGACTTGTAAAGACAATGTAGCCACATATAGGAAGAAGTTGGTGAGGTTTGGACGATGCATTAAATTTGCATTGATCAGAGAAACGTTCTACGTAAAGTACTGTCTTTGTCTCGTGATAGACTTGCATAGGAATTAACGATAACTGATAAATTGAATTAGTTAATGGGAGAGAATTTTGTATTGGAGCATTATTATATTAAATATTCTTCACCATTTATCTTAACATTGTAGATAATATATTCTAGTTTTATTTTTTTTTTGCTCAGTCCTTCTCTGAGTTTGGAATTCACACATTCCAAGAGTTCACCTGCAGGATTTTCTATGCTCAATTCAAGGCCCCAATAGACCAGAACCTTTGAATTGTTGTTATTTTCACCGTTCAAAGGTGTGCTAGCTTCTCTCATTATTTTTCACACTTCATAGGCTCACTAGTTTGGAAGGGTTTTGTAAAAGCTATTTTTAGTTTTGTTTGACTCAAAGTTGTTTCTGTAAGTGCTTGAATGAATTGTTAAAAATGCTTTTGCTGTTTAAAAGTGCTTTTTGTCAAAGTCACAAAATATAACTTCTTAAAAAAATATTTTTAAAATAGACTTTAAAACTTATATCAGAGTATCAATAATATATTATAAGCTTAAATATAACATTTTTGTAACGTAAAAAAAAATTGAAATCATTTGGACCTATCAAACCTCTTTTAAAAATATAATACAAAACATTTATTGAAAAATTACAACTTTTACTTTTTTTTGTTCTATTGACTAGAAACATAAACAAAAACTGTGTTAAATGGGCCTTTAGTTAGGTTCATTAGTTTATCAAAAAGTTCATGCTAAAGCCGAAGGTAAAAAATTAGAAACTAGACTTTTACTTCATACATTGATAGGTTCCTTTTTAGCAGAAATCAACAAGTTCCCTAAAAAACAAAAAGCAACAAATTCATGATTTAGCATTTTTTATTAAAATATTATAATTTAGCATGTGAATACGCATAAGATTCAAGTTTATTACCTTTTTTAATACATTCTAATATTCTATCACAGTTTGGCAAACATATATGTAATTAATATAGAAGAATGATTTTTCTATCCAAATATTCGACATCCGAAAATTAGTCTCCACGAGAACACATAAGTTGCACAAGGAGTAAATTAGGTGATACATCTACGTGATACATCACTTTTTCACTATTAGTGTTATATCATTTTTTTCCTTTATTTTGATTCCAATATTTAAAAAGGGTAAAATATTGTTACAAAATATATGTTTGTCTTACTTTTACTCAAAGTACTTGTGATAATTACGTTTTTATATTTTTTAGAAGTAATACGTTACAAACTTTCTCTTATAAGTGTTAAAATTAAAAAACAATGACACATAAGTTGTACTTCTCAACTTAACTCAGTTGCAAGATACCCTTAGAGTAAATTAAGTAGTAAATAAATATCTTATTACTATTATTATGTGCTACCTTTTTTCTCTTTTATTTAATTCATACAATTTCTCTTAACTAAAAAGTTAAAATACCATTAGAAAACATATGTTTTCCTGGCGTTAACTTATAATATTTGTTATAAATATAGTCTTTATATTACAGGCAATTTTTTAGGGTATTTGAAATGGTGGTGAAAACCGTTGATTAAAACTATTTTTACTGTAGCATGTGAGAATTTTATACTGTAGCAATTATTTTTGTTGTTATAGTAGCATGTAGGAGCTTTACACTCTTTATAACTAAAAAAATGGTGGGAATCATTTTTGCCAAACACAAGGTTTATAAATACTATCTTTCAAGATTTACTTTTTATAAATGCCGTGCATATTTATTTGTGGTACAACTTAACGTAAACTATGAATAATAGTGTAACACAAATAAACACAAATTTTAAAATGTGGCATAACATGTAATTCTCTCTTATATTATTTTAGAAATGGCGAGTGCTACGCAAGTGATATTTCTCATACTAACCCGATATCCTTAGGCCTTGAGTAATATGGGCCCTTTGTAGATGCCCACCAAGGAAAGGCTCTTTGAAAAAAAGCCATAAATTTTAAGTTTGGATTGATTTATGTCATGAAAAAATATTTGCAAAGAATGGTATAGCTACGCCGTTACTTATTTTAGAAATACCTAAATATACCCTTAAAGATTGGTCAATATCCAAAGAGAGAAAGAGAAAAAAAAGAAAGAAAAAAAGAAAAAATTAGGTTTAGTTTATGGGTATTTTGGTCGGTATATAAAATACTATTTATGTTATTGTGGCATATTTTTAAATATTTTTTAGAAGTATTTACACAAAATGTCTATTATGAACTTATTGAATCCAAATTTGTCTATTTATAAACAATATTACAATACTATTTATTTTTAAATTTTGGTAACTTGAAATGCTACCATAGTGTTTATTTTTGTAAGCTTAAACAATTTTGGGTTTTTTTTACTTATTATCGTAATGTATTATATTAAATGATATATTAATCCCATCCTTTTTATATACCCGGGTTAGTTAATTTGTTTGCTTCATTTGGATCGGTGACCCGTTGACCTTCTTTAGGAAGGTTTTATGGGGTTTTTCTTTGCTTTATTTTATTAATTGTACGCCAAATTCATAAGCATTTATTCTCATTATATTACAGATTTTTTTTTATTTATTATGTTTCAACAATTTTTCCCATCTTCAACAATTTCTTAACCATCATTATTATAATGATATATAAATTATGATAATAATAAGTATAACTATTATTATTCGCAGTCTTTATAATTTCTACTAATAAATGTTCATTTCTTATATGAGTTTCTTCTACGCATAAACATAACTAAATAAGTTCAAGATATCATGTATAGAAAGTTGCCATAGTCATTACCATAATGATATATAAATTATGATAATGATAAATATAAAGATTATGTTTCATAGTCTTTACAATTTCTTTCTACTAGATATTGGTTTATTTCTTGTATTTCACGTATGCATAAATTATATATACTATTCAGTTTTGTAACTCTCAAAAGGAAAAAAAATTAAAAAAAAATAATTATGCCTAAATAATTTATAGTTGTTATGTGCAAAAAGCTGTTATGGTCATTATCATAATTATACATAAATTATGGTAATTTCAAGTATTTTTCTTTTTTATTTTTTAAAAAATAATGAAGCAATTACGCATCATTTGTTTATTTGTTTATTTCCTTTTTAATTCACGCATGGCCATAATTGCTCATTAATTATGCTGTATTAGTTTGTTTTCCTTAGTCGTATCATTTTGTTTGATTCTGATTGTTTCTTTCCTATTTGTCCAATTATTGCCAATTGTATATTTGTGTGTTGCTCCTCATAATCTTCTCAAAGCTTTAATGACCTAAATAAAAGAATCTGAATTACTTAATCAATATAATTACCTATTAATTATGAAAACATCCCAATTTATTACGTTTCAATATAGACATTATATGGGTTGATTTTTTCTTCTTTCAATTCAAGGCTATAGTAGTCTTTATATATAACTAGCATACAATTTTGTAATTAAATTAATTTGTGGACAATTTTGGACTCAATGCCCCTAGTTTTAAACATGTGACATAAATCAATTGTAAACTGGGTGGCACATGATATAAATGATATAAATATCTAATGAAGAAATTCATCATGATCTAGCCCAATTAACATATTGGGCTTGATAGGCCCGTTACGAACACCTGTATTCCGTTCAGCCCTAGACCCAAATCTCAAACGTTGGTGAAATTCGTCTCCAATCCTTCGAAGGAGTAAGAAGAAGGAGAGAAGTGTTGGCCATGAAGGACAAAGGTGGAAGCAGAAAGCGGAAGAGGGCGAGGGCGAGGCGTCGCAGAGAAAAATCCGATGAACACAAACAAGTACAATCTTCTGATCCGAAAAAGACAACCTGCGAGGTTCGAGAAGAAGATGAAGCAAAACAGCATCCTAAATCTTCTTCTTCTGTTTCTGCTAAGAAGAAAAAATCAGCGGGACTCACCAAGTCCTCAAATTTTCTGGAGAAGGTTTATTCTCTTTACTGGTTTTACTTTAATTTTTAGGAAAGAAAAATGTTATTGTTATCCCAAATTCAATGCAATTTTTCTTATTTTTTTAATGAACTGCAGATGAAAGCGAGATTATCAGGTGGGCATTTTAGAATGCTCAACGAGAAGCTCTACACTTGCACGTAAATAAATTTCCGTTCCTTTTTCTTCTCTAAAGTCTCTTCCTTTATTACTTTTTTTTCTTAATTTATTTTGTGTGGCGGGTGTTTTTGTGGTTTCTAAGCTAAATTTTCACTTTTTATAGCCATATTTTGGTCGGATTATCCTTTTTTTTTTCTTTTGGAGTTCGTCTTCGTTTTTGGAATAATAAAAAAAAAAACTTGCTCTTATTTTCCGTTTCGTATTTTCACAGTGGAAAGGAGGCTCTTGATTACTTCAAAGAAGACCCTGCATTGTTTGATATGGTAAGAATGTTTCAAATGATAAAATTATATTTGCTGGGCCTTTTTTGGTTTTTAATGGTATATGCAATTTTTTGTTTATTTATATACAATTAGTTCCACGGATCATATGCTTATACACTATGTGAAAAGAGAACCATTAGAATTAATGAATCATGTTCATTACTTACTATTTGCTGTTGAAAATGGTTATGAATTAAAGATCCTAATATATTCTGAAATCTGAAAGATATTTTAGTTCTATTTCTTTCTATTTATATAATGTAGTTTCAGTTCTGGTTAGAAGAAATTTGAACTTGAACAAAACTTGATGGTTCTCATTGATAATTGACTCAAGTTACTTACCTGTCCAGTATCATGCAGGATATCAAGAGCAAATGTCACATTGGCCCGAGCTACCAGTTAATATAATCATAAAATGGTTGAAAGATCACGACCCTTCTCTGGTCGTTGCTGATTTTGGCTGTGGTAAGGTTTCACTTTAATATTCTTTGCACATTGCTACAAATGAAGTTACACAACCAATGTGTTGGTTTTCGAGCCGTGTTGATGATGTTTTTTCCCTTTGATTTCCAGGTGATGCACGCCTGGGAAAAAGTGTGAAGAACAAAGTCTTCTCCTTTGATCTCGTCGCGCATGACTCTTCAGTTGTTGCTTGTGATATGTCAAACGTATGTGCTTTCAATCTTTATTATTTATAGGTGACTACAATAACTATCGGGCTATTTGTTCTATTGCAACTGAGATTCTTGACCGTTCAAAATTCCGAAGCAGGAGATCAGAATAATAAACTTTTCATAATGAGAATGTTTGCCTTCTAGTTGCAATTTCTAAATATTAGTTCCTTGTGCTTGTTGCTGGCAGACACCACTTGATTCCGAGTCAATAGATGTTGCTGTATTCTGTCTCTCGCTGATGGGAACTAACTTCCCGAATTACCTGCAGGAGGCATACCGAGTTCTTAAGCCATGGTCTGCACTGCAAAACCTTATACTTCCTAAGACTTTTGGTGACCTCATATGATCAATCTTCTTGTTCTCTAACATGCTCATGGTGGCTTATTAATAGCGGGTGGCTTTTGATAGCGGAAGTGAAAAGCAGGTTTGATCCAAATACTGGAGGAGCAGATCCCAAGAAGTTCACTAAAGCCGTTTGTGATCTGGGATTTTGCTCGATAACAAAGGTCTGCTTTTATTTTACTATTATGATCACCTCGTTGCATGAGTTTGATATGAGCATTGGTGCTGAAAATTCTCATTCTGGGCAGGATTTCTCCAACAAGATGTTCATTTTATTGTACTTCAAGAAAAAGGTCAGACAAGTGTTGAATTTTGTACACCAAATTCTTACTCTTACACACAGTTTTGTTGCTGTGGAGAGTGATAATTCTTATTTTTTGCTACTTAATAATAACGATCGGATCTCTTATCTGTAGGAAGTGAAAGATTTAAAGAGGAAGAAGGATGTTGAATGGCCTGAGCTGAAACCTTGTTTGTACAAGCGCCGGTAAGATCAACTATAGGAGCTTCTTTGGTGGGAATGAAAAGTGGAAGAAGGGAGAGGGGTGAGAGGATTAGTTTAACGATTTTGGGACTCTTAGTTGTTTGGTAGGATTAAAAAAAAAAGGAGGGAATGTATTGGGTGAGGGATTTTAGATCCATCAAAGAACCCCAATTTTAATCCGTCTCACTATGGAAGAATTAGAATAGGGAATCCATGTCAAACACACACACAAAAAAAAGGGTCCTTTTTCTCTCTTCTTATTTTTGTCTTTCTTTTGTTTTTATTTCTTTCTCTCTTACCAAACACAACGTTAAAAGAGTTGTTTTTTTTTTTTTTTTTGGTCGGAGTTGTTGCTTTGATAGTATGTAATATATTTACTTAAGTGAAGTTTTTTTTTTCCCCAAACAATTTAGTTCGGTATAAAATTTATTTTCCATTATAAATGTTTGAGAATTTTCATAATTCTTTGGTTTCTAATTGTGAGAACTTAAATTTTATTATTGTTCTCTTTTTATAATTTATGCCCAAGGTTTTTTTAATTCTAGGAAAAAGAAAAGAAAAAAGAATGAAAGAAAGTAAATACGGACTTAGAAGCTTTCAATTAATTTGTTGGACCTTTTTAACAGAATAGTACGTAGGGTCCTTCTCTGGGGGGAATACCACAGATAGTCCACGTTTTTAAAACAATCAGAATAACATGTTTTTACATACGTAACGGTTAGAAAACATATGCTTACTGATATGTTACTTTTTCAATGGTAACAAGGAAATCTCTTTATACATTATCAATTCATAAAAGTTCTATACCTTTCAAAATGGACATAACTTGGAAAATCAGTAATAAGAAGAAAAAAATTCGAAGTTCTAAATGCTTATTTTAACTTACCGTGAATCGTTGGAACAAAAGAAAATTAATTAATTATACATCTGCAAAATGCGACATGTACGGCCATATTTCCAACAGGCAGTGAAATGTTTGATTTTATTGTTTAATGCGTGCCGGAGTTGTCAGTGTCTGGCACGCGCGGGGTGCGCGCCAAAACTGCGTCTTAATCTCCTGTTTGTTGATTTGTCATCATTGCCGGACGTTTGGAGAGGTGGTGGAAACCGTACTTCTTACTATTTTTTAGTTATAAATAGTATAAAATTTTTATATGTTATAGTAAAAAATTGCTAAAGTATAAAGCTCTCACATGTTACAATAAAAATGGTTTTAATCAATAATTTTCACTGCCCTTTCAAACACTCTTAATTGCTTGTTATGATTCTTCATGTGGAAGAAGCATTGAAACTTGGCCATACATCAACAATTATTTTTCTTCTTTTTTTTTCGCTTTTTTAAAGTAAAATAAAGGGTTTTATAAAAAATAAAGAAAACAAAACTTTGTCAAATGTCAAACTTAACTTCTGTTTACTATAATGTCATGGACTTTTTAGTTAGGGAATTTTGCTTCATCGGTAGAGTATGGTATTTTAGTTGTTGACTTAGGATTTTAACAGTTTGATCTGCAACTATTTACGTTAAAAATTTATAATACATGATACATAAATGCTTTTAGTTGCAAATTAAAACGTTGAAAGTTAACCCGATAACTAAATATCATTTACATATCAAATTGCTCACTTCTCTTGTTTGATATCATTCTGCAAGGAATATTATCTTCATCTATATATAATGGAAGAAAATAAAGAAAAAAATCTCATATTTTTAAGTAAAAGTTGAAATTTTAAGAATTTAATATGTATGGCATTTATAGAGATTAAATCTTAAAAAATAATGTATATAAAAATTCACCCTTTAGAAGCCACTATCAAATGCGACCTTCGTTTCTTCATAAATTACCAACAATGGAGGAGTTGATGGACTTATCTATAAAGGGAAGAAAAATAGTAACAACACCAATGAAAGCACTTATCTCTAAAGGAGTTGATGGACAAAACAGATCAAAAAAGGACGCATTCAAGGATTTCTTTAAAATCATAGGAGGTGAGGTTTGTCGGAAGCTAATAATAAACATCAACATGGTTGCTTAGAGAGTTTGAATTGTTGATTCGAACTACTAGTTCGAATTAAAAATATTATAATAATTTAAATTATGTGATAAAAAATATTATCATGGTTTAAATTTTACGAGAAAAATAACATAACAAAATTAATTTGAACCTAAATTTTTTCGGTTCAAATCGATGAACCAAATATCACATAAGATAATTCAATTACTACATTGATTTTTGTCTTTGAACTTAGACATGACATATTGAAAATTTTATTTCTTTAGATTAGATCTCGTGGCTTGTTTTCGTTTAGGATTAGTCTTTAACTCTTCATTTGGTTCTCTCTCCAAATAGTAATAATAATAATAATAATAATAACTTCATTTGGCTTGTGTCTAACATCTTTCCTTCTCTCCTTTTCATGTCCCTTCACGATGTTATTTATTTATTAATTTATTTTATTATAGTTTCCTAAGTTCAGGTCGTTTTTCCGAGCCTGATATCTTGTCTATGCCATTGTGGGTTTTCTAGGTTGATGTCGTTCTAGAGGTTAAGTGGGCTAGTGGCTTATTCTTCATAACGTCGTTTCGCCTTAACATCGTTTGAAAGATGATCCGTTTTATTTTATTTTGTTCGCTAACAGTACTGTCTTTTTTTTTTCTTTTTTTTTTTTTTTTTTACCTTTGATGTCCCCTTTGCCTATTGTAGTTTCGTGACCTCGTGTCGTTTTACAAGTAGAAGTCGTTTTCGAGGTCATCGTGCGTTTTTGAGGTTGATGCATTTTATTTTGACTGTGGTGTTTCTTCGTGATATGGTTTCTCAGCTTGTAATTGTATTCATATCGTTCTCTTTTTACGCTTTTGTCATTTTCCATTTTTACATCGTCTACTTTTCTTTTGTCATTCTCTATCTTGTTCATACCGTTTGTTCTATTTTTTTTCTTTTTATCACTTTTCTGTTTATGGATGGCTCATTTGTTCACAAATTTGAGCAAAAAATTACATATTTTAAGAAAAATACTGTAGCAAAATGGTTAACTTATAAAACAAACAGGCTATAAATTGTTTCTCATTTTCCTGTTCATGTCCCTTTTTTTTTTTTTTTTTGTTTTCAATGTTTTTGTTGTTGATTATCCCACTGATGATGTTTCAAAATAGTTATGTCGTTCTCTATACGTATGCGGTTGTTTCCTTTTGTTTTGGGATTGTCGTTGCGACTGATTATTCTGTTCGCTTTATTTTTGTCGTAATCAACATTTTTATCGTCGCTTGTCCATTTGATGTCGTATCCTTTTTGTTATCGGTTGTTTTCTAATGTTGTTGGTCCTATTGACGTATTTTAGGAGATCACTGCCGTTTACATTTTCATGTCGTGATTGAATCTTTTATCGATTATTATCCCTGCGATTTCCTCTATCCCTTCCATATCGTCTCAGATAATAGTGTCGTATTAGCTCTTATTGTCTTTTCTTCATTTTTGTGACTCTGAATT
The DNA here is from genome assembly GCA_946598075.1 of Artocarpus hirsutus. Taxonomy (NCBI): domain Eukaryota; kingdom Viridiplantae; phylum Streptophyta; class Magnoliopsida; order Rosales; family Moraceae; genus Artocarpus; species Artocarpus hirsutus. The sequence goes on along the minus strand of CAMOHE010054705.1, from coordinate 30,991 downwards.
TCTGTTGCCGTCAATATTCAAGTCGCTAGTTCTCTTTTTTAAGTTTTTCGTTTCCTATATTGTGTTGTTTTATTTTAGCCGTTCTTTTTGTTGCTTTTATTATTTTTGTTGTCGTTTGTATATTCACTGTCGTTTTTCTGTTTCTTGTCGTTTTATATTATATCCGTATACAAGCATGCAAAAAAAAAAGAAAAAAAAGAAAAAAAAAAAAGAGATTTTCAGCAATGACTTGAAAATATTCACTAGTTTCACTTTGGCTCTTGCCATTCAATTATAAATGCTGTTGATTACAGAAATAACATGTCGGTCATGATAATAAAAAAGTTATAAAAAAAACTTTAAAATCCCAACCTTTGTGTCAGCTGCCTCCAGTTCACCAACACCTGCGCGAGCTACCGTCATGCCACCACCTCTGCCTTCCCTGACTCGGACAGGTAATTGGTGGAGTTAAGGTACTTCCTACACGACGTCGGTATATACACACAAGCGGGGTTCTCTACCACCTTTGCCGACCTGTCATCATGCTCGAGCCTACCACATCGTCAACATGATCACGGCCGTGGTGACGGAAGCCGAGTACATCTTGTACAAACTCATTTTGTAAAGGTTTTTATCTTCTCCTTGCTAGTTTTTCTTTCTCTCAAGTACTAGTTTGTCTTTCTCGCAACCAGCCACAGGCCTTCGTGCCGTCATGGTCGGCGGCAGAAGCAAAGAAATGAACTCCGTCGATGGGCTCATGGGCTTCTCCAGGGGCTTCGCGGGGGCTTGCCAAGCTTGGAAACGACGGTAGGTGCGGTGAAGAAGGCAAGAGGAGGAAGAAGATGGAGTTTTTTTTCTAGATCTTTTTTTGCGATGTATATTTGTGTTTTTTTTTAATTATCTGCGGCCATATTTGTTGTTAACTAAGAGGAAATTTACTATGTTAAGGAACTTAAAGTGAAACCTGCATGGTTGGCATAAGAATGTTTTATTTTTTATGGTGAAATTCTTGTTCTATTTTTATGGGTACACAAAATTTTTAAAGGCCAAACGTTTAATGAATTGTGAAGTTGCTTTGATTCTTTGAGCTCGTCGGAGGTCGAAGGCCAGAAGCTGCGGTGGCTGGGCATGTCGGCGGTGGGTCGGTGAGGGGGACGGGGGCGGCAGAGATGGGTTGCAAACAGGGTTTTTTGAAAATTTTCAATGATTTAACTTTTTTTATATTTTAATTATTTTTGTTGTATTGAAGTTGTAATTCAGCGTGTGACAGAGCACGTACACCTTCATTAAGATTCGATATCAACCGTTCGATTGTTTTCTACCGATGAAGAATTTTAGCATTCCCCACCATAAACTCATCCAATAAATAAAAATAAAAAAACACGAAGTTTATACTTAATACGCAATTAACTTAAAAAAGAGAGAGAGAAAAAATTGGCCCCCAAGTTTCCTAAAAAAAAAGGAGGAAAAAAAGATGTTTGCCAGCTAAGCCTTTCAATCCTTTATAGACGGCTAGGATCGTTTTGCAAACGATCCGTTGGATGGACTGAATGGCTAGGATTGTCTTACAACGGATGGCTTGGCTATCAAGTCATAGGGGGAAACGACTATAAATAGGCTTGCGCTCCGTAGAACGCAGTCCGGACTCTCTCTCTTCCCAGATCTTTGCCAGCTAAGCCTTTCGATCCTTTATGGACGGCTATGATCGTTTTGCAAACGATCCGTTGGACGGACCGAATGGCTAGGATTGTCTTACAACGGATGGCTTGGCTATCAAGTCATAGGGCGAAACGACTATAAACAGGTTTGTGCTTCACAGAACACAGTCCGGACTCTCTCTCTCCTCCCCCCTCTCTCTTCTAGGCTTCTGACAATCTCTCTCTAGCAAAAAAAAAAAAAAAAAAATCCCTCTCTCTCTCTTCTTGGGTTCTCTCGAATGTCTGGATCGTTCCGTCTTTCAAGTTTAGGGTTTTTCCCTGGTGAGTTTTCTAGGTTCTTTTTCCGTTTTTGCATTTCATTTTTGTTATGGTGAGTTTTTGGAGGTTGCTGGCCTAACTTTCTCTCTCTTTAACCTAGATTAATAAAAAATCAAAGCTTGTTTTCTAGAAATGGCGATGATGAAGATATCCAAATTTTGGAAGCTTGTGTCCCTGGCAACGCAGAGATTGGTTTATAGGCTGATTGTCCATGTTACGATTTTTCGCCCTAATTTTTGTTATTTTCTTGATTGTCTGCTGTTTCTTTTTCTCAAAATTGTAGATATGGAAATCAAGTTTTTTTTCTTTGCTTAGAGGTCTGAAAAACTATTCGTTTTTTTTTTATTTTATTTATTAAATAACCTGTTTTTGCAATAATACTGCAATTTTTATGGTGTCAAAATGAATTTTTCTTTTCCCCAAATTTCGGTTCCAGAGTGGATTTTTTTTGGTGCAGATATCAAGTTTGGAGGTTCATCTCAAAGCAAATCTCTCTGCCAAATTCCCCGCTTTCTCTTGGTGCTCCAAACTGAAAGTGCTTTAAAGGTATGGCGCCCTTCATGTCAGATTAAAGCTTCCGTTGTTTAGTTTGTTTATCATTTTAGAGTTCAAAGGTTGAAATAGATTTATTTAGTATTTTAGTTCCAACTTCCATATTTTCCCTTTTTCTTACTCCTAATTTTGCATTTATTACTATCAATATCAACACAGGGAGAGAAAGGGGTTGGTAGGGTCATTTTCACTCTAAACATTTTATCCACTATGGTAGTTGCAATGAAGAACAATTCAATGCAATTTTTATATTATGAGTTTTTACCAGTTATTATAAGTGCATTTTGTAGTTTTATTTATGACCTTCTTTCTCTCAGATTTATTTCATTCGCCTATTGATGTGTGTTCTTTTATTCTTTTAAAGCTTGAGTTTGACGTTTCTATTTTCATATTCCATTGTAGGGAATTTCCCCTACTGTTCCTCTTGAAGTCACAACATAAGTAAAAAAAAAAGGGAGAAAAAAAAAAAGAGAAACAAGAAGGAAAAAAAACAAAGAAAAGGGGAAAAAAAAAGAAGAAAGAAAGAAAAAAGAAAAAGAGACAAAGGAAAAAAAAGAGAAAAAAAGACAATGAAGAAAGAGTAGAAAAAAATACTGAAAAAGGGGAAAAAATCTAGCAAAAGGTGCATATACTCGCTGGTCTTGGTGGCACATTGGATATTCAACATGCTACCATGTAGCTTGACTTTTTTGGGGGGCTGTGTTGTGGGCAGTGGACACTGCTTTAGCAAACGTTCTTGGAAAGGTTGGTTGCAACACTTAGCTGCATATTGCGCACATGTGTTTTGTTTTTGTTTTTATTTTTGTTTTTGTATTTGCTTTTATTTTTTGCACAGTTGCACTGAAATAGTAGTCATGAAAAGTGTGGAATCTGGTTCAGGTTGAGACATGAATCCTGAAAATCTATGAATGCAGGAAGAGGAACATGAAGTGTGGCAACAAAAAGGTTCAAAATTTTACTCGCAACTTTGGCATTTCAGTGTTTGTGACAACATTTGCTTTGTTGCTAATTACTTTGTAAAAATCTGATGCACCCTCTTTTCGTTAGAAAAATCTTGATTGCAAGAAACCAGTGGCAACTGCAGAAGAGTCAAAGAACCGCAGAACAAGAAGCTGCAACAAGAGCCAAAAGGAATGGACAGACAGAGGGAGAAGCTCCCTGTCAAGCTTCCTAGAAGGTACATATGACAGATTTAGCGAAGACTGAACTACGTAGTTTTAGTATTTCTCTTTCATTATGTTTGGTAGATTATGTGAAAATTAAACTACTTGTTTTTAGTATTCAGTATTTCTCTATCTTTATAAATGTATAAACTGAGTAGTTCCAGTACTTTTGATTTCTTTTAGCTGTCAAAGTAAACTTTTTGAACGTAGTTTAACTGTATTTTTTTGAACCAAAATTTTCCTTCTTTATGTTCTAATAGCTTGGTTTATGTATTCACTAATTTTACGAAGTTTCCTTTATGCTATATGAAATGCATGCCCTATCATTGGTGGTAATGAGATAACATTTACGATGACTTCTGGTATTGGAAAAGGCCAACCAACCAAAGGTACTTTTCTTCTTCCATATTGCATTATACCAATTGTCATACCAATTTATCGTTGTGCATTCTATGGTTCTATTTATTTTCTTCTTTCTCTTTGTTTTACTTCCTCTCCTATACCAACATGCATTATTTTGTTCTAGTTTGACATTTCCATTTTCATCTTCTATTGTAGAAAATTTCCCCAATTGCTCCACCCTAAAGCCACAAGAAAAGAAAGAAAAAAAATTCAATAAGGAGAAAGAGATAAAGTAGAAAAAAAGATTCAAAAAGGAGAAAGAGATAAAAGTAAGAAAAAGAAAAAAAAAAAGAAGATAGAAAAGGTAGGAGCAAAGAGGAGTAACGGAAGGGGAATAACCAACCAAAGGTACTTTTCTTCTTCCACAGTGCATTATACCAATTGTCATACCAATTTATTGATGTGCATTCTATGGTTCTATATATTTTCTTCTTTCTGTTTGTTTTACTTCCTCTCCTATTCCAACATGCATTATTTTGTTCTAGTTTGACATTTCCATTTTCATCTTCTATCGTAGAAAATTTCCCCAATTGCTCCATCCTAAAGCCACAAGAATAGAAAGAAAAAAAGATTCAAAAAGGAGAAAGAGATAAAAGTAAGAAAAAGAAAAAAAAAGATAGAAAAGGTAGGAGCAAAAAGGAGTAACGGAAGGGGAATAATCATGCTGGTTTTGGTCGCAAATTGGATATTGAGAATGATACTATGTAGCTTTGCTTGTTTGGGGGCTGTTTTGTGGACAGAGGACATTGTTCTTAAAGCTCAAGGCTCTTGAAAAGGTTGGTTTGACATTGTTCTTAAAGCTCAAGGCTCTTGAAAAGGTTGGTTTAAGTACTATGTGTTTCTTTTTGCTACGAAATTTAAATTTGTGATGTGATTTTACTTTCTCCCTCTCTCACTAAATAATTCAAACTTTTCATGTTTAAATTGTGTTAATAGATTGTTAAACGTATTCTCTTCCTTGGCACAGCTTTTAGTAAGTTTACTTTATGCTGTAAGAAATGCATGCCCCGTAATTGGTTGTAATGGCTGTAACGAGATACGATTTTTGATCACTGTTGGTACTAGTGGAAAAGGCCAGCCAAACAAGGTAACATATACTGACAAGGTAAATCATTACAACCTATTGATATATTAATGTGTCAGAGTAACATATACTGACAATTATAAAACCATTTGCATAGTGTCAAAATGCGTTTTCTTTTTCCCAAATTTTGGTTCCAAAGTGGATTTTCTTTTGGTGCAGATATTGAGTTAGGCAGTTCATCCTAAAGTAAATCTCTCTGCCAAAGTAAAGTCCCTTTTTCTCTTGGTGCTCCAAACAAGAAGTGCTTTAGAGGTATGATATCTTTCCTGTCAGATTAAATATTCCATTTAGATTTAGTTTGTGCTCATGCCAAGTGATAATTAGTTTCTTTTCCATCAAGTATTGTCGTAATAGTTTTATTTAATTTCTTAATCTTAGCTTAAATAGGTTGGGTGCATGCTGACTAGAACTACATGGTTGTAGTATGTCTCCATATTGTATATGTATAAATTGTGCGGTTTAGATATTATTAATTCCTTTGAGCTTTCAAATTAAACTTACCAGATGTAGGATTTTTGTTTTTTTGTTTTTGTTTTTGTTTTTTGCAATCAAACCTTCCTTCTTTATGTTGTAATAATAGCTTGGTTTATGCATTCTCTTCTTGACACAGACTTTTCTAAGTTTCTTTTATGACATAAGAAATGCATGCCCCATTGGTGGTAATGAGACAAAGTTTATGATGACTACTCGCAGTGGAAAAAGGCCAGCAAAAGAAGGTACTTCCTTTTTTCCTTATTGCATCTTATAGTGCATTATGAGTTTCAGCTAATAGCATACCATTCTGTCCATGTGCATTCTGTAGTTATATTTTTTTTCCTCTCTCTTTGTTTTGCTTCCTCTGCTTAGTTTTGTTCAATTTGAACTTGGGTTTGACATTTTCCTTCTCATGTTCTATTGTGGAAAATTTCCTGGTTGGTCTTTCTGAAGCCACAACAAGAGAAAAGGGAAAAAAAGGACGAAATAAGAAAAGAAAAAAAAAAGAAGGTAAAGAAAAAAATTGATAAAAAGAAAAAAAAAAAAAGAGTAAAAGGGAATTATCATGCTGGATAGTGTGCATCCTTCCTTGCAGTCTAGCTTGTCTGAACAAGAAGCTGCAGCACAAGCTAAAAGGGAGGGACCAATAGAGAGAAGCTGCCCATGACGCATTAATTATAGAAGGTACAATTAAGAGATGTGGGGAAAATCAGACTATGTAGTAGTAGCATTTTTCTATTGCTGTATACGTATTAACTGCATGGTTTAAGTTTTATTAATTTCTTTTAGCTATCAAGTCATACTTTTTGGATTTAGTTTTTCTCTTTTTTTTTTTTTTTCAAACTTTACTTCTTTAAGTTGTATTAATTTCTTTTAGCCATCAAATTCTATTTTTTGGATTTAGTTTTACTCTTTTTTTACTTCTTTATGTTGTGTTAAAAGCTTGTTTGATGTATTCTTCTTTGGCACAGATTTTAGAAAGTTTCCTTTATGCTGTAAGAAACGCATGCGCTTTTGTGGTAACATGATGAAATTTATAATGCCTATTGGTAGTGGAAAAAGGCCAGCCAAGCTAAGGTACATTTTTCTTACTTGCTGCATCTTGTAGTGCATAATTAGTTTCAACCAATTGCGTATGCCGATCTGCCTTCTATAGTTCTATTTATTTCATTATTTCTTTTGGCTTTATTTCTTTTCACTGTAATGACATGCATTCTTTTGTTCTATTTAAAGCTCGAGTTTGACATTATCATTTTCATTCTCTATTGTAGGTAATTTCCCTATTGTTCTTCCTAAAGTCACAACAAAGGAAAAGAAAAAAAAAAAAAAAGAAGAAAAAGAAAAAAAGGAAAAGAAAAAAGAAAAAAAAAAAAGAAGAAAAGAGTAAAAGGCGTAAAAGAAATAGTGAAAGGGTAATTGTCCTGCTGGTTTATGTGGAATTGGATATTGAGAATGATACCATGTAGCTTGTTTGGGGGCTTTTTTTTGGGCAGTAGACAGTGAGCTTAAATTCTAGAAAAGGCTCTTGAAAAGTTTGTTGCAACACTTGGCACATATTGCATGCCAGTGTGCATGGATCCAACTAATTACCAGTCATAAACAATCTCGTATCTAGCTGGTTCAGGGCAAAAACAGACCCGTGAAATGACACAAGAAGGTTTGAAATTTTACCCGTTGCTTTAGCATGTTAATGCTTGTTACAAGATGTGTTTGGTTTTCAATTAGTTTGTAAAAATCTTATGCACCTCTGTCTTTGTCATTAGAAGATATCTTGACTGAACTTTCTTTTGGGCAGTGGACACTGAGCTTAAAGGTCTAGAAAAGGCTCTTGAAAAGTTTGTTGCAACACTTGGCGCATATTGCACGCCAGTGTGCGTGGATCCAACTAAATACCGGTCATAAACAATCTCGTATGTAGCTGGTTCAGCAAAAATGGATCCGTGAAATGACGCAAGAAGAAGGTTTGAAATTTTACCTGTAGCTTTAGTTGATGCTTGTTACAAGATGTATTTGGTTTTCAATTAGTATGTAAACATCTTATGCAGCTCTGTCTTTGTCATTAGAAGAAATCTTGACTCCAATGACAAGTAGCAGCTACAGAAGAGGCTCAAAGAACAGCTGAAGAAGAAGCTGCAGCAGAAACCAAAAGTCCGAGAATTGTAAAAGGTACACTCAACATATTTTGGTGAAAACTATGTAGTTTTAGTATTTCTTTATTGCTGAATATTTATCAAATGTTTTTTAGCTATCCAATTAAACTTTCTCGATGTAGTTTAACTTTTTTTTTATTTCAAAATTTTCTTCTTTAAGTTGTGTTAATAATTTGTTTGATGTATTCTCTTCTTTGGCACGGATTTTAATAAATTTCTTTTATGCTGTAAGAAATGCATGCCTCGAAGTAGGTGGTAACAAGAAAAATTTAATGATGACTATTCGAAGTAGGTGTTAAAGCTCCAGAAATAAATGGGGAATTCTTGAGTTTTGTTCTTTTGGTATTGTTTTCTTTAATTTTTTAAAGCTGCCTACCGTTCATTCATGATTAATGCATTCTTCGTTCTCTTGATTGTACGAAAATTTGTCTTGTTAGAGAGAGAGAGAGTAGATGAAATAGAAAAAACAAAGAGTGAAGAGTGAAAAGAAAAAAAAAAAACAAAAAGAAGAAGAAGAAAAATTAAAAGGTAGCAGAAAAAAATAGAATTATGATAGAAAGGAAATGAAAATAGAGTTAAAAAGAGCTTAAAAGAAAAAAAAAAGAGAGAGAGAAAAAATAATTAAGAGAGTGATAGAGCAAGCTTGATAGTTTCCACTTTTGAAAACGAGCAATATAGGCAGTAGAAAAAAAGAAAAAGGATTATGATAGAAAAAGGGTAAAAGACAGAATTACGATAGAAAGGATATGAAAAAAAGAGTGAAAAAGAGCTTAAAAGAAAAAAAAAAAAGAGAGAGAAAAAAGATAATTAAGAGAGTGATAGAGCAAGACTGATAGTTACCACTTTTGAAAATAATCGATGTAGGCCGGAGAGAAAGGAATGTTAGAAGGAAGAGAGTGACTGAAAAAGGCCTGCTGTTGGTTTTCTGCACGGTACAACCTATCTTTTCTTGAGGTGGGTAACTTTTTAAACTTATCTTAACCCTTAAAAGGAAAAAAAAAAAGATCTACTTTTACGCAATTGAAGGATTCTTATAGTATTATTTTTCTTGTTTTAGGCCTATGGTTCAAGGGTTACATAGACATTGCCATTGATTCTCGCTACCATGGTGAATGTGCCAGCCGTATTACCTCCTATCAAGGTGTATGTATCATCTATCTTCTTTAGTATGCAATTTTTGCATATAGACTGGTTTCCTCGCTTGAATTTGAGAAACAGTCATGTTCATCATGAATTTCCTTATTTTTTTCTTTTGCAAGTGCATCTACCTCGTTTCATGGATTGGCTGTTATTTGCGTTGCTCTTCATTCAGCAGTAAGACTCTTCTCTATATATTATGTATTGGTAACATTTACTAATATTGGGATTGTCTTAGACTGCCAGCCCTTGTATCAGCATGGAAAGAAGGCAATACTATGCCATTCATCTTTTCCTAAGTTTCCTTTATGCCATAAGAAATGCATGCCCCTGTTGGTGGTAATTAGATAATGACTATTGATAGTGGAGAAGGTCAGCAAAATAAGGTACTTTTCTTTCCCGTATTGCATCTTGTAGTGCATTATGAGTTTCAACTAATTGCCATATCATTTGTATATGTGCATTCTATAGTTATATTTGTTTTCTTCTTTGTCGTTGTTTTATTGCCTCTGGATAGTTCTGTTCTATTTGAAACTTGAGTTTGACATTTTCTTTCTCATCTTCTATTGTATAAAATTTCCCAGCTGGACTTCATGAAGCCACAACAAACGAGAAGGGAAAAAAAGGACAACAAAAACAAAAACAAAAAAGGAAAATAGAAAAAGGGAAAAAATAGAGAAAAAAAAGAGAGTAAAAAGGAAGAAAAGAGTAAGCAAAAGGAGAATTATCATGCTGGTTTTGTTGCCACATTGGATATTGAGCATGCTACCCCGCTTGGCTTGTCTGAACAAGAAGCTGCAGCACACAAGCTAAAAGGGAAGGACAGATAGAGAGAAAACACCCATGAAGCGTCATTATAAAAGGTACAATTGATAAATTTGGTATTAAATTTGGTGAAAATTAAACTATGTAGTTGTAGAATTTCGCTATTACCGTATACATATTGACAATTAATGAATTTGGTGAAAATTAAACTATGTAGTTGTAGCATTTTTCTATTAGTGTATACATATTAACTGCATGGTTTAAGCTTTATTAATTTCTTTTTAGCTATCAAGTTATACCTTTTGGATTTAGTTTTACACTCTTTTATTTTTTATTTTTTATTTATTTTTCAAACTTTATTTCTTTAAGTTATATTAATAGCTTGTTTCTTTGGCACAGATTTTTGTAAGTTCCCTTTATGCTGTAAGAAACGCACGTGCTTTTGTGGTAACATGATAAAATTTATGATGTCTACTGGTAGCGGAAAAAAAGCCAGCCAAGCGAGGTACATTTCTTCTTCCTTGTTGCATCTTGTAGAGCATTCAGCCAATTGCATATACCAATGTGTTGATCTGCCTTCTATAGTTCCATATATGTCATCACTTCTCTTGGCTTTAATCCTTCTCACTGTACTGAAATGCTTTTTCTTTTTTTTTTTAAGCTTTATTAATTTCTTTTTAGCTATCAAGTTATACCTTTTGGATTTAGTTTTACACTTTTTTATTTTTTATTTATTTTTTATTTTTCAAACTTTATTTCTTTAAGTTATATTAATAGCTTGTTTGATGTATTCTTCTTTGGCACTGATTTTTGCAAGTTCCCTTTATGCTGTAAGAAACGCACGTGCTTTTGTGGTAACACGATAAAATTTATGATGTCTACTGGCAGTGGAAAAAAAGCCAGCCAAGCAAGGTACATTTCTTCTTCCTTGTTGCATCTTGTAGCGCATTCAGCCAATTGCATATACCAATGTGTTGATCTGCCTTCTATAGTTCCATATATGTCATCACTTATCTTGGCTTTAATCCTTCTCACTGTACTGAAATGCTTTTTTTTTTTTTTTTTGTTTAAAGCTCGAGTTTGACATCATTATTTTCATTCTCTATTGTAGGAAATTTCTCTAGTTGTTCTTCCTAAAGTCTCAACAAAGAAAAAGGAAAAAAAAAATAAAAGTAAAAGTAAAAGGAAGAGGGAAAAAAAAAAGAAAAAAAGAAGAAAAGAGTAAACAGGTGTAAAAGAAATAGTGAAAGGGTAATTGTCCTGCTGGATTTTGTGGAATTGGATATTGAGAATGCTACCATGTAGCTTGTCTGGGGGCTTTATTTTGGGCTGTGGACAGTGAGCTTAAAGCTCTAGAAAAGGCTCTTGAATAGTCTGTTGCAACATTTGGCACATATTGCATGCCAGTGTGCGTGGATCCAACTAAATACCGGTCATAAGCAATCTCATATCTAGCTGGTTCAGGGCGAAAATGGATCCATGAAATGACACAAGAAGAAGGCTTGAAATTTTTTTACATAGCTTTAGCATATTAATGCTTGTTGCAAGATGTTCTTGGTTTTCAATCTTTTGCAACTCTGTCTTTTTCATTAGAAGAAATCTTGACTGCAATGACAAGCGGTAGCTGCAGAGGAGGCTCAAAGAACAGCTGAAGAAGAAGCTGTAAAGCTAGAAGGAAGGGATAAAAAGAAAGAAGGTGCCAGCTGAGAATCATAGAAGGTAAAATCCAACTAAATACCGGTCATAAGCAATCTCATATCTAGCTGGTTCAGGGCGAAAATGGATCCATGAAATGACACAAGAAGAAGGTTTGAAATTTTTTTACATAGCTTTAGCTTATTAATGCTTGTTGCAAGATGTATTTGGTTTTCAATCTTTTGCACCTCTGTCTTTTTCGTTAGAAGAAATCTTGACTGCAATGACAAGCGGTAGCTGCAGAGGAGGCTCAAAGAACAGCTGAAGAAGAAGCTGCAAAAGCTAGAAGGAAGGGATAAAAAGAGAGAAGGTGCCAGCCGAGAATCATAGAAGGTAAAAACTATGTAGTTTTAGTTTTCTTTTTTTTTTTTTACTGCATATGTATCAACAGTTTTTTAGCCATCAAATTAAAATTTCTCAATGTAGTTTTACTCTTCTTTTTTAATATAAATTTTTCTTCTTAATTTGTGCTAATAATTTGTTTTATGTTCTCTTCTTTGTCATAGATTTTAACAAATTTCCTTTGTGCTGCAAGAAATGCATGCCTTGAAGTTGGTGGTAACAAGATAAATTTTATGTTGACTATTGGTAGTTAAAAAACCAGCCAAACAAGGTATTTTTTTTCCTTATTGCATCATATAGTGCATTATGAGGTTCAACAAATTGCTATACCAATGTGTCGAAGTGCATTCCATAGTTCTATTTCTTTCCAGCTCTCTCTTGGATTATTTTCTCTCACTTTATTAATGTTGTTAATTTGTTATATCTAAAACTTGAGTTTGACATCTTCTTGTTCATCTTTCATGGTAGGACATTTCCCCGTATGTTCTTCTTGAAGCCACAATAAGAGAAAAAAAAAAAGAAATGAAAAGAAAAAAATGAAAAGAGAATAAAAATGGGGAAAAGAAAAGCAAAAGCTAATTAGTCATGCTGGTTTTGGTGGCACAATGGCTATTCTGCATGCTACAATTACAATGTAGCTTAGCCCCATTGGGAGCTGTTTTTTGCCAGTGGACATTGTGCTTAAAGCTCCCGAAATTAATGGGGAACTCTTGAGGTTTGTTCTTTTGATTTTCTTTTCTTTTAATTTTTTAAAGCTGCCTTATGTTCGTTCATTATTTAATGGGGAACTCTTGAGGTTTGTTCTTTTGATTTTCTTTTCTTTTAATTTTTTAAAGCTGCCTTATGTTCGTTCATTATTTAATGGGGAACTCTTGAGGTTTGTTCTTTTGATTTTCTTTTCTTTTAATTTTTTAAAGCTGCCTTATGTTCGTTCATTCTTTAATTACAATGTAGCTTAGCCCCATTGGGAGCTGTTTTTTGCCAGTGGACATTGTGCTTAAAGCTCCCGAAATTAATGGGGAACTCTTGAGGTTTGTTCTTTTGATTTTCTTTTCTTTTAATTTTTTAAAGCTGCCTTATGTTCGTTCATTATTTAATGTATACCAATGTGTCGATGTGCATTCCATAGTTCTGTTTCTTTCCAGTTCTCTCTTGGATTATTTTCTCTCACTTTATTAATGTTGTTAATTTGTTATATCTAAAATTTGAGTTTGACATTTTCTTGTTCATCTTTCATGGTAGGATATTTCCCCGTATGTTCTTCTTGAAGCCACAACAAAAGAAAAAAAAAAAGAAATGAAAAGAAAAAAATGAAAAGAGAATAAAATGAGGAAAAGAAAAGCAAAAGCTAATTAGTCATGCTGGTTTTGGTGGCACAATGGCTATTCTGCATGCTACAATTACAATGTAGCTTAGCCCCATTGGGAGCTGTTTTTTGCCAGTGGACATTGTGCTTAAAGCTCCCGAAATTAATGGGGAACTCTTGAGGTTTGTTCTTTTGATTTTCTTTTCTTTTAATTTTTTAAAGCTGCCTTATGTTCGTTCATTATTTAATGTATTCTTCCTCCTCTTTATCACAGGAAAAGTTTTGAGAGAGTGAGTGAGTGAGGAGAAGGGTAAAAAACAGAGGAAAAAAAAGTAGCTGAAATAATAAGAAGAGTGAAAAGAAAAAAATGGTAAAGAGAAAAAAAAAAAAAGAAGAAAAATATAGAATTATGGAAGAAAAGGAATGAAAAGAGGGTGAAGAAGAGCTAAAAGAGAAATAAAGGACAGAAAAAAAAAATAATTGAGGAAGTGATAGAGCATGATTGAAAATAACTTTTTCCTTTTTAAAAAATAACCAATACAGGCAGGATGGTGTTCTGCGTGGTGCAACCTATCCATTCGTGAGGTGGGTTACTTTTTAAACTTATCTTAGCCTTGAAAAGAAAAAAAAAAAAAAAAAAAGATCCGGTTCACGCAATTGTTGGATTCTTATAGTATTGTTTTCTTGTTTTAGGCCTATGGTTGAAGGGGTTACGTAGACACTGCCATTGATTCTTGCTTTCATGTTGAACGTGCCAGCTGTATTACCTCCTATCAAGATGTATATATGTATTTATTATATCTCTATCTTCTTTTGTGTGCAATTTTTTGCATGGTATTACCTCCTATCAAGATGTATATATGTATTTATTATATCTCTATCTTCTTTTGTGTGCAATTTTTTGCATACAGACTGGGTTATGGTTTCCTCACTTGAATGAGGGAAAGAGTCATGTTCATCATGAATTTCCATATTTTTTTCTTTTGGAAGTGGATTTACCTTGACTCTTGGATTCACTCTTATTTGCAGTACTATACATTAAGCAGCAAGTCTCTTCTCTTTATATTATGTATTGCTAACATTTACTAATATTGGGATTATCTTTGATTGCAGGCCCTTGTAGCAGCACGGACAGAAGGCGATACCATGCCATTCATATTTTCCTAGGTTTCCTTTATGCCATAGGAAATGCATGCCCTGTTGGTGGTAATTAGATGATGACTATTGTTGGTGGAAAAGACCAGCTAAAAAAGGTACTTCTCTTTAACTTATTGCATCTTATAGTGTATTATGAGTTTCACCCAACTGCCCATTTTGTCTATATGTATTCTATAGTAATATGTGTATTCTTCTTTATCGTTGTTTTCCTCTGCATGGTTTTGTTCTATTTGAATCTCGAGTTTGACATTTCATTCTCATCTTCCATTGTATAAGATTTCCCAGTTGGTCTTTATGAAGCCACAACAAACGAAAAGCCAAGAAAAAGGGGAAAAAAGATAGAAAAAAAAGTGTTACATTGGATGCTACCTTGCAGCTTAGCTTGTCTGAACAAGAAGCTGCAGCACAAGCTCAAAGGACAGGAGCAATAGAGCAGAGCGGCTGCCCTTTAAACATCATTAAGAAAGTACAATTAATAGACTTGATGAAAAAAAAAACTACGTCGTTATATCCTTTTTCCATTACTGTATACATATTAAGTGCATGGTTTAAGCTTTATTAATTCATTTAAGTATCAAATTATACTTTTTGGATTTAGTTTTAGTCCCTTTTTTTTTAATTCAAACTTTACTTTTTTTAAGTTGTATCAATAGTTCGTTTGATGTATTCTTCTTTGGCAGAAATTTTAGGAAGTTTCCTTTATGCTGTAAGAAATGCATGAGCTTTTATGGTAACGTGATGAAAAGGCCAGCCAAGAAAAGGTACTTCTCTTCTTCCTTGTTGCATCCTTTAGGACATGGTAGTTGCGTAGAGCAATGTGTCTATGTGCCTTCTATAGTTTTGTTTATTTTTATTTTTTATTTTTCCCTTGGCTTTATTTCCTCTCACTGTACTGATATGCATTCATCTGTTCTATTTAAAGCTCGAGTTTGACAATATCACTTTCATTCTCTATTGTAGGAAAATACGCCAGCTGCTCTTCCTAAAGTCACAACAAGATAAAAAAAGAAGGAAAAATAAAATAAAATAAAGAAAAGAAACAAAACTATAGAAGTACCTTGTAAAAGAAATAGGGAAAAGGTAATGGTCCTGCTGGTTTATGTGGCACATTGGATATTCAGAATGCTACCATGTAGCTTGTTTGGGGGCCATTTTTTAGGCAGTGGTCATTGAGCTTTAAAGCAAAGGCTCTTGATGAGTTTGTTGCAACACAATAGCTTGATGAGTTTGTTGCAACACAATAGCACATATTGCACTCGTGTTTGTGTAGTTCCAACTAAACGCGGGTCACAAAAAATCTATATCTAGTTGGTTCAGCACGAGAAATGGATACTGAAAAACTGCGAATGGCAAGGCGCATGGAATGATTGAATAAGGTTTGAAATTATACCCATATTCTTTGCATATTAATGTTTGTGACAAGATGTGTTTGGGTTTGAATTAGGTAGTAAAAATCTTATGCACCTCTGTCTTTGTCATTTGAAGAAATCTTTTAATTGCAATGACAAGTGGAAGCTGCAGAAGAGGCTTAAAGAACAGCTGAACATGAAGCTGCAGCAAAAGCTAAAAGGAAGGGACAGAGAGAGAAGGTGCTGGCCAAGAATTGTAAGAGAGGTACACTTTGGCATACTTGATGAAAACTAACTACTTGGTTGTGGTATTTGTTTATTATTGCGTATATATCAGGTGCACAGTTTAAGTACTGTTAATTTCTTACCTATCAAATTAAATTTTCTGGATATAGTTTCTCTTCTTTGGAGCGTATTTTAGTATGTTTCCTTTATGCTGCAAGAAAGGCACGCCTCGATGTTGGTGGTACCCAGATAAATTTTATGATGGCCGATAGTTTAAAAACCAGCCAGACAAGGTAATCTTCTCTCTTTCTTGCATCTTATAGTGTAAAATGAGTTTTAACAAATTGCTAAACCAATATGTCGATGTGCATTCTGTAGTTTTGTTTCTTTCCTGCCCTCTCTTGGATTTATTTCCTCTCACTTTATTGATGTGTGTTCGTTTGTTATATTTATAACTTGAGTTGACATTTTTCATTTTCATCTTTCATGGTAGGAAATTTTCCCGTTAGTTATTCCTGAAGCCACAACAAAAGAAAAGAAAAAAAAACAAAAAATAGGAAAAAAAGATAGAAAAAGCAAAAAAGATGAAAAGAAAAGAAAAAAAAAAAAGACTAAAGTGGAGGAAGAGAAATAGTAAAAGCAAATTATTTATGCTGGTTTTGGTGGCTCAGTGGCTATTCAGCATGATACCACGGGGCTTAGCTTTATTGGGGGCTGTTTTGTTGTCAGTGGACATTATGCTTAAAGCGAGGGGGAGGGAGTGGGGGTGGGAAAGCAAAGAGAAACAAAACAAGTAGTTGAAATAGGCAAAAAAGACGATTGAAAAGAAAAAATAAGAAGAAAATTAAAAAAAAAAGATGGAAAAGAGGGAAAAAAACGTAGAAGAGAAATATATAACTATGAAAGAATTCAAAAGAAAAAAGAGTGAAAAAAAAGCTAAAAAAAAGGAGAAAGTAAAAAATATGAAGAGAGTGGCAAAAAAGACGATTGAAAAGAAAAAATAAGAAGAAAATTAAAAAAAAGATGGAAAAGAGGGAAAAAAACGTAGAAGAGAAATATATAACTATGAAAGAATTCAAAAGAAAAAAGAGTGAAAAAAAAGCTAAAAAAAAGGAGAAAGTAAAAAATATGAAGAGAGTGGCAAAAAAGACGATTGAAAAGAAAAAATAAGAAGAAAATTAAAAAAAAGATGGAAAAGAGGGAAAAAAACGTAGAAGAGAAATATATAACTATGAAAGAATTCAAAAGAAAAAAGAGTGAAAAAAAAGCTAAAAAAAAGGAGAAAGTAAAAAATATGAAGAGAGTGGCAAAAAAGACGATTGAAAAGAAAAAAAAAGAAGAAAATTAAAAAAAAAATGGAAAAGAGGGAAAAAAAGGTAGAAGAGAATATATAACTATGAAAGAATTCAAAAGAAAAGAGAGTGAAAAAAGGCTAGAAAAAAGGAGAAAGTAAAAAATATGAAGAGAGTGTGTGATCCAACAAGATTGAGAATAACCTTTTTCCAAGATGATCAATGTAGGCAGGAAATCAAGGAAGGTTACCAGTATCAATTAATTATTAGCACGAAGGAAGAGAATGAATAAGGCCTGCTGTTGGTTTCCTGCATAGCTCAACCAATCCTTGCGTAACTTTTCAAACTTCTCTTAGCCTTTAAAAGGTGCAAGAAAAATATTATAGTTTCATGCTATAGAAGGTTTCTTATAGTATTGTTTTTCTTGTTTTAGGCCTATGCTCAAGGGGTTACATAGCCATTGCCATTGATTCTTGCCCCCATGGTGAACATGTCGGCTGTATTACATCCTATCAAGATGTATGTTTTATTTATTATATCTCTGTCTTCTTTAGCATGCAATTTTTGGCATATACTCTGGTTTCCTCTCTTGAATGGGAAAAATAATCATGTTCATCATCAATTCTTTTGGATGTGGATCTACCTTGTTTCTTTGATTGGTTTTTATTTACCGTCCTTTCATTGAGCAGTAGAACTCTTCTTTTTATATTATGTATTGCTTAACATTTACTCATATTGGTACTATCATAGATTCCAGGCCCTTTTTTCTCCATGCTATTCATATTTGACACGGTACCATGTCATCACTGGTGAATCACTTGGAGGTTTGTTCAGATTTTAGTTTTTACAAATTATTACATGTCAATATTCTGTTATTTGTGGATGTCATCTGCGCTTTTCTTTTATGTAGCATATTATACCTAAATTATAGTCGTAAGTGATGTGGTATGTGAGAAGTGGGACTGTGGATTCAGAAAGAGGAACTATAAAGATTGCAAGAGGAAGGGGTTGTGTTTATAAGGGAAATTCTACAGTTGCTATAAGTCTGCTGAAACATCTCTTAAAGGTAAGAAAACATGGGTTCCTCAGTACAAACTAAAATATTGTCTTTATCATTTTCCAATTCCTTTTTTTTGGTGTGTGCACGAATATTTATTACAAGAACTATTTATCATTTTCCAATTCCTTTTTTGGGTGTTCACGAATAATGCTTTTTTGATTTCTTGAATTATGTTTGATATTATTCGAAGTTGAAATACATAAAATGTTTGAATGAGGTACTTGAATGATGAGCTTGGGGTACATGAATCCCCCTTGGAACTAAAAGCTTTTCACTTTGGCTTTATTTCTTCTTATTGAAACGATATTGATTTAAGGTATATTTTAATAAATTGCTTTAAGATTGGTGTTCTTTAGTTCTATTTCTTCTTTTTTTGTAGGAAATATCCCTGTTGTTATCCCTTAAGCCGCAACAAAAGAAAAGAAAGTGTAAAACTGGAAAGAAAGAAAAGAAAGAAGAGACAGAAAGAAAAAACAAGGAAGCTTTGAGAATCAAAAGGCGGGAAAAGAGATAAAGAAGAGCAAATGGATAGAGTGGATGTTGATAGTCTTTCTCCTCCTGTAAGGCGTAAGTTCTTGTTGGCTCTTTCTGATTTTTTCACTTGTTGTTTCTGCCTAGTTATTTGTATTTTACAGTTTAGGAATATTGATCTTTATGCTATGACATGCCCTGGAAGTTTTGGAAAAGTTGACATATGACATGCCCTTAACTTCGTGATAAGGGTTTCTTGTCTACATGGACATATACGGTCAGGGCATCGATTTTATAGAGCATTTCAAACATCTGAACTGATGAGCTAATTTTTCCTTCCCGTTTTCATAAAACAAACGGCCAATGGAAAGCCTACTATCATAATTGTTCAACCATGAATATTTCTACGTCAATTCTTAGCAGATTATTTTATTCCAATTCTTGGACATGTATGGTAGTTGTTAGCAGATCTTGCCCGCATGCTTCACATAGAACATCCAATAACAGTGAGTGCAACTTCTCCAAAGTATTTTTTATGCCTTCTGAATTTTTTTTTGTTGGTTCAATACTGCGTTTTATTTTGTTTCCGAATGTAACATTTTCATCTTCATTTTGCGTGTAGGAAAAATTTTCATGTTGTTATTCCTCAATGAAAATGAATGAAAATGAAAGGGATAAATTAGGGAAAATGAAAATGAAAAAAAAAGAAAGAAGGAAAATACCAAGTAAAAAAAAAAAAGGTAGGAAGAAAATTAAAAAAAAAAGGAGAGAGAGATGGAGTGAGAGTAACAAATAATAGAGGGAGATAGGAAAAAGACCCAAAAAAAGGGGTTAGAGTACAAATTTTGCTCTAATCCTTGTCGTACAAACAAGAAGCGTCTAAAGTTTTTGAGCTCTTCTTGCATTTCTTTTGTTTCTTGTGAGCATAAAAGAATTATATTTGCTTAGTTGCCAGCTCTTTTTGCAACTTGTTGAAGGAAGGTAGTGTCCAGAACGCACCAAGCGTGGCTCCTTATATCCCTTTAGTTGCTAGCTATTTGGCACACCCGTTGAACATGTGAGAACACATGCAGGTAAACAACTGCCTTTTGTTTATTTTTTTAGTTATATGCGTAAATTTCCTATGAGCGGTATCCAAGTTAAGCTTTCATCTTTCATTTCAGGTTGACAGATTCTTGTGTAGTTCATCTTGGCAGGTTGCTTTGTGAACGCTATTCTCCAAGCCTGAGAAGAGACTCGAAAAAGGTTGGTTTCAATTGTCTGCTGCATATTGTGTGTGCATGTGTTTTTCCATTTTACTTTTATTTTTATTACACAGTTTAGGTACTAATAATCACTTTTTAGCTATCAAACTATACTTCAAGTTTGTAGTTTTACCCTCCGTTTATTTTTCAATTAAAGTTTGTTTCTTTATGTTTGCTTCAATATTTCTCTTATGATAACTGTATTCTCTTCCTTGCCCCAAATAAGTTCCCTTTATGCGGTAGGAAGTGCATACCCTTGTCGTTAATGGACAAGTCCAGCTGATGAAGGTATGTATTTTCTTTCTGGTTCATCTTACAGTATTTCATTATGAGTTCATGATGAGCCCATTGTGAGACGTGTTTATATTAGGCATAAAAGGAAGTGAGTGTGGGGCTCTATAGTTAGGCTGTACCTGTGCGTTCAGTTGAAACCATTTGTATCCAACTGTAATTAGCAAGTTGTTGTCGGTTAGGAGTTAGTTGAGGAAGATATCACTGAAACTAGTATATAGGGATGACGAAAGAATGCGTGGAGGATTAGGCAGAACATTGGAAAAGTTTGTATTGGGAGATCCTACTGAGTCTCTGCTTCTCTCTGATAAAACTCGTTATTATCTGGGTTTTAACAGTTCATCTTCATCTTTTATTATTGGAAACTTCCCTAGCTGTAATTCCCAAAGCCGGCACAAAAGAAAAGAAGGGTAAACACATAAAAGAAAAGAAAAAGTAAGAGAGAAAGAAAGAGGGAACAGGAATGGTCACGTTGGTAATGTTAAATTGAATATTTATGGTCTTTCTCCTTAAATGTGTGTAAGTTTTTTAGCAATTATTATTTGTTGTCTTCCTATGTCTAAAACAACTAGTCTGATATAGTAATATGAAATACCAGTTCCTTCTTGAGGATGAATGTCAATCATAACATAAGCTTAGACCAGAATAAAACGAGCTTTTTTTTTCCTACACTCTTGTAACTATGGTAGTTCAATTTGAAGATCACAATGGGGTAATTTGTTTGAATGAACTGATACAATGTAACCGTTCTTTTTTAGAGTCATTTCTATTATTAGGTGGCGCTTAATAATATGTTTTCCTTTGTATGGCTCAGGCAAGTGGTGTACATAACAAGAGGTCCAACTCCTTTTCTTTGATAAAACTTTTAGATGGACGGTGAACTCTTGAGGTTTGTTCTTTCGTTTTTCAATTAATTTTTCAAATGCTACCTTGAGATTTTCTCTCTCTCTCTCTTTTTTGTTTCCTGGTTTAAAATGTTTTCATCTTCATCTTTGTTGTAGGGAAATTTTCAGCCGTTGTCATTAAGCTATTGAAAGGAGAAAGAGAGAAGAAAACAATGGAGAAGCAAGAAAAAGAGAGGGAAATATGAGTAAGAGAAAATAGAGGAAAAAAGAGAATGAATAGTGAGATGAAAAACAAGGGAGACAATAAGAAGAAAGAGAAAAAAAAGAGGAAAATAGACTGAATAGTGAGATAAAAAAGAAAGAGAAAAAAAATAAAGGAAAATAGAAGAAAAGGAAAAAAAATAAAAACAGTAAGAATGAAATGGAACAAAAGAGAGACAAAAGGTGATACGTAAAAGAAATAAATAAGAGGGGGGATAGAAAAATAAGAAGCAAAAAAGGAAAAGGAAGAGGCAAGGGAAGTCCTTGTGAATAAGAGGAGAGGAGGGGTGGAGACAGAGAGAAGAAAACAATGGAGAAGCAAGAAAAAGAGAGGGAAATATGAGTAAGAGAAAATAGAGGAAAAAAGAGAATGAATAGTGAGATGAAAAACAAGGGAGACAATAAAAAGAAAGAGAAAAAAATAAAGGAAAATAGAAAAAAGTTAAAAAATAAAAACAGTAAGAATGAAATGGAACAAAAGAGAGACAAAAGGTGATACGTAAAAGAAATAAATAAGAGGGGGATAGAACAATGGAGAAGCAAGAAAAAGAGAGGGAAATATGAGAAAGAGAAAACAGAGGAAAAAAGAGAATGAATAGTGAGATGAAAAAGAAAGAGAAGAAAACAATGGAGAAGCAAGAAAAAGAGGAAAATAGACTGAATAGTGAGATGAAAAAGAAAGAGAAAAAAAATAAAGGAAAATAGACTGAATAGTGAGATGGAAAAAAACAGTAAAAATGAAATGGAACAAAAGAGAGACAAAAGGTGATACGTAAAAGAAAAATAAATAGAGAATGGAGGGTGGGTGAGAATAGAAAAATAAGAAGCAAGTATGTAAAAGGAGGAAAGGGAAGTCCTTGTGAATAATTGGATGTTGAAGCACTTGCATCTCCTGTAAGTGCCTGTGATTTTTGTAGTCATCATATTTTGTAGCCATCATATATTCCCTCACTGTTTTTGAAAGAATAAAGTCTAATTGTATTTTTGTAACTTGTATAGGGTAGTGTCTCAGGAGAGGATGCTATTATAGGAAAGGTCATTCCGTTGTTAGGATGAAGCTTAAGG